>CAJNIZ010036258.1:7784-26149 GCA_905231905.1 Symbiodinium pilosum | reverse complement strand
TATAGGGTTTTGGGGGTTTGGGGGTTTAGGGTTTGGGGGCTCAGGTGGGGGGTTAGAGTGTAGGGTTAGGGTTTCGGGGTTGGGGGCTTTAGGGGTTTAGGGCTTCAGGGTTTGCAGTCTTGAAGAAATAGGGTAGGAAATGGAGCTTTGTTATATTCTACATTTGCTAGGTGACCACGGCGCTAAGTTGGGTGCATCCAAAAGATTACACCCGTTGACACCATTTCCCATTAACAACACTTCACCATATTAGCATTACTTGTGGTCCTCAGTTTAATGTTTGGACAGGGAATTGCTGGCAGTAGCGTCCAAAGACACGTGAGGTTATCACAAGCGGACCGCGGCACATTCGCATTGCAAGGACTGCTCTGGAGACTTCTAAAAGTTTATCAGAAAACACATGGAACAGACTCATAGGAACCTCTACGCGCGGGCTAGTTGATGTGACAGGTCCTGCAAACAACTCCAAACATCAATTGATAGTTCTTTGCGTGTTTGCTCCCTTGAAGGCGTAGAATATGAGACCTATATTCATGAGCGGGCCATCACTACAGCTAAAACATTAAACTCTACAACCCTACTTAACCTCTAGACCCTAAACCCGGATCATGGTTGGAGGAATCCCCAGAAAGAGTGACAACTTGAGAGGGCGAGGGCTCCGGGCGTAGGGTTGAGGAGTGAAGCGACCTGCCCTCAAGAAGCCGAAGCAGAACAACACCACAAGCCACTCTGGGATTTCTCTCCTGCTATGTAGTTCTGATTAGGCTAGACTCCCTTGCTCCTATAAGCCGCCCTACACCCTCTAATTAGCCTTGCCATGATTGCTAAGACCACGTTAAGCCCAGACTCCAATTCGCCAGTTGGGATGACGCACGATCATACACCTCAGACATATTGTAGATTTGGTTTGGGCTTCAATGTTTAGGTCCGAGAAAACCTGCAAGCACAATTGCCACTAAGTCAGAAGGACGACCACACAGGCACCCTCGTCAGGACTCTCCTTTCCTAGACCCTCCAACTACCCTCTATGACTTGGGGCCCCTAAACCCTCAACCCAAAAAATGGTAGTTTCCATGTTCTTTTCCATTATCCCTATATAACCCCTATATATGTACGTATATATACCCTATAATCCCTATATAACCAATTATAGTAGTCTCATATAACCCATATAAACCCTCAACCTTGAACCCTAAACCCCAACCCGAAAAAACTTCAACCTCCAGTTGCCTTGCGCACCTATCAACTGGAAAGCTCTTGACACCAATACCTGAACGTGGAACGTCAAGCAAGCTGTACCCTAGGGTTTAGGATGTAGGGTTGGGGTATTGGGGTTTAGGGTTCAGGGTATTGGGGTTTAGGATTTAGGGTATTAGGGTTTGGGGCACCCGCAGAGGGGGCATACCAACCGCCAAAGGCAGCAATGACAGTAGAGGAATAGAAGCACAAAAGCAACAACAGTCATAGAAACAGCAATTAACATTGGAATGACACGACTCCTTGAAGACTGGTAATACTACCTAGAATAATTTGAATAATGGTAATAATGTAATAACACTAATCATCAACATCATCATCATGATGGCCGTTTGAACAATATTTTTTTGTCGATATCACATCGATATCGTCATCGAACCTCCACCCTCCACCACTCTCCATCTTTCACCATCCGGTCTCCGCCCGCCACCTTCAAAATCTCCACCCTCACAACCTCCACCACGCTCCATCCTCCACCATGCATCCTCCACCCTCCACCCCTAGCAGGACGGGTGTAGATTGCCTTGAGTCCCGTCGAGGCCTCGCGAAGGTGCTGGCCTATCAGCTCATGAAGCCTCTCCTGGCAGGGAAGCTTTTGGGGCCTAGAGAGCTTAGAAGGCTTTAGGGGGTTCACGGGTGTAGGGATGGCGCTTGCACGGTTTCAACTTCTAGGAAGCTAGCGTGTGGGGGATTCAAGGGCTTCAGGGCTTTAGGCTCAGGGAATGTTCAAGTGGTGAATTACTTGTGGCTGCTCTTGCGCGAGGCTTGCAGAAAAGGCTTACATGCAATACTTGAAGGCACATGAGGCGGCTACACGGTTACCGTAGACCCGAAAAGTCGCAGTAGTCTTAGGGTTTAGTGAGGTTTACATGGAGGAAGCTGCAGACCTGAAACTTTCCTGTTTCAGTGGCTTTAAGGATCAAGCAGTGCAGGGAATAAGGTTCTGATTTCAGGTTCTGCGGTTTGAGGGTGTAGGTGGTTAGGGTTTTGGGGTTGAGGGCTGAGGGTGTAACGGAGGCTTTGGGGCTTTAGTGGCTTAGGCGGCTGGTGCGCAACCATGGTTGGATGCTCTTCACTGTCCTAAGTATTTAATACATGGGGCCAAAACGTGGGCCCCAAGATAATGTCAATGTGGGTTCCCAAGGGACCGGTCGAACAATCTTGTTTCCACCCCACCCTCCCGTGCCTGAGTACTGACAAGAAATTCTAAAACCATCAGTCAAACATGACCATAGCAGTAAGGGTTCCCAACATCAAAGTACGTCGACCACGGCTCTCGGCATCTTTCAAACGTTACCCTCATACTCATGACCTGCAATGCCCTCAACTCCAAGCACTTATGTTGTGGCACCCTATCCTCGGGTTTAGGGTTTAGGGTTTATCTCAAACATAAAGTGCCTTGTGTAGCTTCTGAAACATGGCCACGGTCTCTCAAAATCAATGAAAGCTGCCAAGTAAACCCTGCCCTGACTCTATTTCCAATCCCGGAACCCAAAGCCAAATGCCCCCGCCCCTGAAAGGCAAAAACCCAAACTTTAAGCCCTCAAGCCTAACTGGCCCAGTCCCCAAACACAATCCCCCAAACCCTCAAACCCTAAATCTTGGGGTGTTGTGTCACCACCCCATAATACTCAAGCGCTTGTTAAAGCTGTGGCGCTCTCTCGGGCTTCCGGTAAAAATGCGACCCCTGTGCGTACGTAAGTTTGGCCATGTTTTTCACAACCTACCTACAGTATATAATTATTAGGCTTAGCTGTGGCAACCGGCCACTTCGGGCCAGTGCTTGGAGGATCAGTGCGACCTAGGAAGTAGGCTAAAGTATGGCTAACATGCTTCCCAAGTAGGCGAGCCCTAAACTCTGAATAATATGGTCACTTGCATTTGCTTCTCTATCCCTCCCTTTTACCCTGAACCCTTAACCCTAAACCACTAAGTGATCTTGACCTGCAAAGTGGAACATCATCCTGCCTGAGCTACTGGCGCGGGTTGCACACGCCGCACACGCAAAACCAGAGCCTTTCCAGTACAGAAACCGCGATGCAACGCGAAGTTTCTGGGTTGCTTTCTGAAACTCCCAGTTGGGGCTTAGGCTGTCGGATTTATGGGTGCAGGGGCCGAGATTAGGTAGGGTCAAGGTTTGCAAGCCTGAGTATTCTGTTGATGGTCTACTTGCCAACAGCGGACAACTCTTGCTAATTGGAAGCTGCACTTAGGTGAAAAAGATTGGTTTGGCAGAAAACGCGTCTATGCACAACATCATAGTATGAAACCCCTTCAAGAGTTGCCAAGAATTTGGAACGTCCTGCAGCGAAGCAGAGATTAAGCCCTAAACTAAACCTTGCAAAATGTTATAGCCCAGTTGCAATGAGCTCCCTGTAGACTTCATCCATCGGATGGTTCCAAGTGCCTCTGCAGGAGGCTCAGACGGCTTAGGAGCTTTCAATACCTAGTCCTCCCGACTACACAGAATAACAGCCTATGTACCATTTTGGGGAGGTAGTTGGGAGGTGTATGTAAGAAATGAACCAAAGGTTCATGCACGTTATCGTTCAGAAGCGGCTGAAACTCTGCTGAGGATATGTGGTCCATTCTGATTCCACATCTAGATGTCTTCAACAAATTGCACATCGCCTGCAGTTGAGGTACGTCCCGACTTCTTCAACACGATATACGGAAAGTCGCAGAAAATTTGCAAACCGGCACATGCGTGTGGAGCAAAATTGGTCTAGGAGGATCCTGGTCCTCAGTATCGCAAAAAAAGTCGTGGCCAAGTAGTACTTGCGCGGGTTAACAAAGAAATGGACCGTTTCGAGTCCCCACAGAATTGTACTTCCCCTCTCCCCCTGCAGCTTTGCCATCCACATCTGGTGATATCTCGCCGAAGCCCATTCTACCACTGTAGTAGGGTGTTAGGACAGGCCTGAAGCATGCCCGTCCGGACTTAAATTGCGTCACCTCTACATATCCGAAAGCCGAGTCCCCCGTTTGAAGGCATCATCTAGAATCTGTTGTCCGTCCTTCATAGCGAGGCTGTTGAGACCAGAAAGCCAGCATCCATGAGAGCACGTTTACGGAATTCAGGAGGACATGATGAAAGTGCGTTGCATATGACAAGGATAAGACTGAAGCGCATCTGCGCTCAAGTCACAGAAACAAGCTCCAGACCCTGTGGCTCCATTTTAAATGCTTGAGATGTGCATCGTTCCTGCGACATCCCGCCCGTATGAGTCGAAAGCGCCACTCTTGGGCTTGGATATGGCTGTCGACCTCTTCTACACGTCTATACATCTCCATACGTCTTCATGTAAGACTTGTACGACTCGTCAGGCAAGCCTCTCGGAGAAGGCTTTGAAGTTCATCTCAGAGTCTCTCACAGCAGTCGCCATAGAGCCCGGAAGAAACATCTCTTTGAGCCCATTCAGGCTGACAATCCCTAGGATGAAGAAAGAGGTCTTCCTGACTTGCGGAATCCCACTTCTACTTTCTCAGTGTACAGTTGTCCTTTGGCAGCACTACATGCCACAAACAGTAACCATATATAACCAGATATCCTTGGTGTCTCTGGTGGCAAGGCATTTGAAACAGAAGCATGTTAGCTTGCGTGTATGGCTCCTCGAAATCTTCAGACCCCCCAACCCCGAATAACCCCAAGCAACCGTGCATTGCTGCATCAGAGGCACTCTCGTTTGTGGTGTAGTTGTAGAAGTAAACCTTGGCGGAGCACTTGTCCAGTGAGCTAGAAGCTTGTCACATGTCGTTGGTGAGCAGTACTTAAATAGAGCTCCCACAAAGGCTCTATGTTGGCATAGAAGGCCTCTTCGGTACGATGCACCTAACAGCTGCCAACTTGCCAAGGGCTTCTGCGAGCGAGCATGCCAAGATAAGGAGAAAGCTCGGGCCTGGACTTGCTTCCCGGGGTGAGTAAGGGCCCCCTTTTGTATACTAGTTTCATAATGACAGTATGGTAAATAATCAATACTCTTCAGAATAATGCGTCTCGTGGTAACAATCAAAACCCAGCTCCGTTCAGTCCTTCAATGTGCGTCCCTGGATTGTTGACAGGGAGCTCGCCCCTCGTCATCCGCAAACTCTGCCCAGGAGGCTGGGAGAGCAGCGTGAAAAGCCTCCCGCTGTTTGTATCCTCTATGGGGTACCTGCAAATAAAGGGCTTTCTATTGGAGATGAAGGGTATTATAATGTTCAGAGTTTGGGACTCAACGATTCGTGGTGTTTTTGTGCCCCTGTAGGGAGATTTTGTAATAAGGATCTTGCGTTTTGGATGCCATGAGATGGGCCAATCTATGCCCAGAACTTCCCAAACGGCTTGGCTAAGGAAAATGCCACAAGTTCAGAACCGATCTAGAATTTTTTTTTGAATCCAGGGCTTCTGAAAGTCCTGGATCTAGGGTATAGTTGGTATGTACGGACTGCAAGGCACTGCAAGGTTAAGAGCTCCAATTGGAGGCCTGTACCGTCAACGTACGATTCAAGATGCGACTTGCATGTCTCTTCCTTCTGATGCTTCGAAACAAAGAGACTTCGATAATTATTCAGGCTGCTACGTTCTGATTTAAAATGGCTACCAGGTAGCCCTTCTTCCTGTGTCCATCTCTGCGGTGACTTCAATTGCAGTCTGCCCACCGCTCGGAGATCATGATTTTATGAGCTATAGTCTAAACTCCTATTATCCCCCTCAAGAAGCCCTGTAGTAGTTCCCTCTATAATCCCCTATATAACCCTGCGTTTAAGGAGTTTAGACCCTAAACCCTATAAACCCCCCCTTTGAGGAGTTTAGACTACAGCTCATATAGTTGGGACTTAGGGCCAGCAGCATGGTGCAGGCTTCTGTGCAAAGATCGAGCATGGGGCCTCCAAGCGCCTACTCCAAAGCGTTCCTAAGAGTCTCCTATTTTAGGGTTTAGGGAGCTCCTAAATTAGGGGTACCTTTCTGGGGGTATCCCAGAATAAGGACCTACTATATTGGGGCTCATTCGGTGGACCCTGATTTAAGGAAACTACCAAAGAGTCTCCTATTTTGAGAAGCCACCCTTGCACATGCCAGAAAGCCAATGTTACCTAAGGAAAGCAGATTGCATATGGCTAGCTGCCAGTCTATGTTCTCCTACATGCAAGCCGCGGGCGATAACATCTGCCAAAAAAAGGCTATCTTTTTAGGAAGAGCTTTTGCGTGACTTTCGAGGGGTGATACAGAGGAGGTTCTGGCTGAGGAGTTCCTACACACACACACATATATATATATATGGGAGAATGCCCAGGCCCCTGAACCCAAAATATCGAAAAAAGGTAGGGGTCTCCTTCTGGAGTTCCTTAAATAAGGCTGTATATTAGAGCCCCCTATTTATGGAAACCTCTCATTTGACAACAGGTCAAACGTTTGAGTGATATATTCGCTTACTTTGGTCTTACGTAGTCCTAATTTGGGCAAGATAGCTCTCACACCCCCGTCCCTCACACACCTCTAGCTCCCCCTGATGATATGGTAGTCTCCATAAACAGGGTGTGCCCATTGTAGACCTCCATATATCACTAGAATCCTGATTCTGGGAACCTCCAAAAACCCCTGATTCTTCCAAACCCTTACGTTCTGGAAATTCTATAGTCCCAGTTTCCATTTCATCTTCACCTTCTCCGGTATTGGGATAGTATCCCTAAACCCTGCTTAACCCTAAAGCCTAAGCCCTAATCCCCAAACTGTAGTTTCCTTAGACCTATAAAAACTATTTCTTTCAATTATTTCCTTCGGGTTATACTATAATAAAAATTCAAATTAATTCCTATGGACAGCACAGCAAACCCTATGAAAACCCTAACCCCTTCCCAACCCCAACGCCCCCACCCCCGCGAGGGCCTCGCGGACCACCCAGGCCAGGTCGGGGTCCTTTCGGTTCAGGTTTAGGATTCAGGGTTTAGGGCTTAGTGTTTGGGTTTTTAGGGGTCTAGGGTATGGGGCTTGAATCATAGAGTTTAGAGTTTATCCCTTGTTTGCGTCGCAACCTTGTAATTCTGCTCTGCTCGAAGGTCCAGAGTTTGGGGTTCAGGGTGCAGGGTTTCGCTGTGTTCTTGCAGGGCTAAGGTTTACAGCCTGGGAAAGTTTGGCCACAATCTCCTGCCTGTTGCTTTCAATGTAGGGCAAGAAGGAGAGGACTGTTGCTACCCTGAGGTAATCATAGACATGACATCTGCATCGATGTCTAAATCTGTTATCGTATTTTGTTAAAGCACTCTCCTAGATTCATTTCTGCGTCTGGGCTTGCACACAGCCAGCACTCCAAATCCTTTGCACTAAACAACTTCTGGTGACTTTATGCAATCTGAGCCCTAATCCTTTGAGAACTGCGCGAGCATGACCTTAGCCTGCGGGTTGACTGCTTGGTTTCGGGCGCAGGTTGTCCATGCCAAATCATAGGGTGCCCGGAAAGTCTGCAGGTTCCACCCCCAAAAGGTGATCTTTTTACAACCCGCTCACTTCTGCGTTGGTTTTTGCACGGTGCCTTCTCAGTAGGGGGTTCCCTTGACGCCAAGGGGTTTTACCAAAAGCAACCTTACTTCCACTGGCCATGCTGACATCATGTCAAAGTGCAGCTGTGGCAAGAAACGCGCGAATTTGAACAGCTGTCGCGGCTGCAGCAGCAGCAGCGGCGGCGGCGGCGGCAGCAGCAGCAGCAGCGGTACTAAGAACAAACAACTCTTGATTTTGCACGTTACACTCCAGAGGGCGAAGAACCCGAGTTGCCCCCGGCCCCAACCCCCCCTTTTACAATCACGGGGTCGCAGGTCCTCGAGATTTGCGCCCAAACCTCAACACACGGCAGGTAGGGGAGCGATTAGGCTTCTTGGGTGTTTGCACAGGCGTCCTGGCAGTAACAATGAGCTATCGGGTGGCTTGGCTTTATGAGTTTTACAATGTCAGGGTTATGGGGCCAATTACAATTCATGATGAGC
This sequence comes from Symbiodinium pilosum, assembly GCA_905231905.1. NCBI lineage: Eukaryota > Dinophyceae > Suessiales > Symbiodiniaceae > Symbiodinium > Symbiodinium pilosum. The sequence goes on along the minus strand of CAJNIZ010036258.1, from coordinate 17,929 downwards.
CTATCCTTTACAAGTACTCCCGTGGTGGCTTCAGGGGCTTCAGAGACGACCAAGCTGCAGTGGGTTCTTCCATTGTGCCAATGAGTTTGTGGCTGAACCCAACCCCAGTTCCTGCAAGGATCTCCCAGCTAGCTCTGCTGCGTGAAAGGGAAAAGATTGGTACTGCCACACCCTGTAAGAGTATATAATAGGGCACGTATTCCATGCTTTATGTAATCTATTCATACTATACGTATTCTTCAACTGCTATTGTACAATGAAATTCTCAAACTAGTGTAGAAGCCAGCCCAAAAAATCACGAAGAGCAGGGCATCATAATCCCTATGCAAGCAGAAAACGGTATATGACAAGACTCTGTTCTGATCGACCCCAACTCTTCAGTGCCCTGAACCCTGAACCCTAAATCCGTAAGTATTATGGGGACCCCAAAATGGTAGCCCTAAACCCTTACTATGGTGATCCCCAAAATGGTACCCCTAAACCCTAAACCCTTACCCAACCCATTCAGTAGGCCTTCATCTCTTAACCTTCCATCTCACAAAAAGGGTTCACTTCTGCAATGCCCAGGTCACACAGGAATTTCCCAAATTTAGGGGTACCGTTTAGGGATTTAGGGTTCAGGATTTAGGGTCTAGGGTGGGGTTCCCATAACAAGGATTAGAACGTATGGGGTTTGTAGCGGGATCCCCCTTTGTATGGAAACTACCAGAGCTCTATGTAAGGCTAAAGCAAAGGACCTCTCCAGAGATCATTTTCTTTGATGCAAAACCTTTGAAGCCACAAAACGGAGTCGACCTGACTTAATGACAGAGGCACATCTTCCCTGCAAACAAGATACCGGAGATGGGTCGTCTACGCGCCACGCAACACTCAAACAGGACATCAACAACAGGCCGTCTAGCGATTTGTGAGGGCATTGTCATGGCAAAGTCAGGAACTTCTTCTATAACCAGTTTCCACAAGCCGTAAACTCTCAACCCAACACTGCCTAAGCCTTAGCCCTATGCAGGCCATACATGATCTCAGTTGAGAATGCAAATGCCAGCCAGGCAGCTCTTGCCATATTCAGACCTTGGCACTTTGCAAAGCTTGGAATACTCTTGAAGAACCCCAAACCCGATGCGTTGTGCCAGCACTCAGACTTGGCTCCCCTAAACCGTAAACCCTTACCTAGATGTACGGGTCGGGTTCTCAAGGCTATTCTTTCTCTTGGCATTCTAGAGATGTATGAGGGGCGGGGTCCAAAGGACGAACCATACTTGGTACAACTTCCCATGTAGCCATTGCAAGAGTTTGCAGATCTCTTTCCACAGGGTTCTGTGCTGGTTGACTTTTCCCACAGTCCCACCTCAGCCCGACAAATCAATCATGACCATCCCATTAAGAGTCTCCTGAATGAGGTCTATGGAGCGTTTTCGAGATTTTACCCATCTTGAGTTCTCCAAAGTTTATATAATGGGCCTACAAGCATCTGGGCTGCGACGTGGTCTGACCACCACTAATGCTGCAGGGCCATGGGACTTCGTAAATTAAAAAACCACAGAAGCCACACAACATCAAAAGACATCCTCAATATTACTCTACAAAGTCCACGTGACTGTCCAGGTACTCTTTCTGGGGTACCCTGGGAAGGGAAGTGCCCAAAGACTCCAACAAGGAAACTTAACACGTCTAGTCCGTTGGTCAAACCACCCGTCCGATGAAGGCCCCAAAAAAGCATTCGAATCTAGAAAGGGTTTCACTGCCAGGCAGATGGTAGTGGCACCTATAGTACCAGCCTGTATAATCTGTATACTCTATACGGAGGTTCAGGGAGATACGGCTTGGGGTTCGGTTCGGGATTGAGAGTCAGAGTGTGAGCATAGCGTAGGCTTGGAACTCCATGCATAGCCAATTATGAAACTCCATTTACCACGCAACTGCCAGTACCTTGGTCAAGACTTACCCTCCTGGAAGAACTAACGAGTAACCTCATACAGGTTCTTCTTGGAAAGGGCAGAAGTCCTCTATAGTGCGCTTCGTAGAGTTTCACGTTTACTTTGGGTTTGGGAGTCATCACCTGATTTGGGAATGCCCGTAAGGATCGAGGACCGCAGGGCCTTCAACTTCGCCCTCCCCTTTTCAAAAAATATCTAGCAAATGGTAGGAAACTAGGGACTATATAGGCTGTTACCTGGTTATGACTTGCGTGCTTTCCGACACATCCCAGGGAGATCACCACTGCGGAAGTGTCAAGTGCTCCTGCCCATCCTTCCATGATAAATTTCCACTCGATGCAGGGCCACTTCGTTCTGCTGCTAGGTATGCGTACCATGTCCACTACCTGTACCACTGACCCTTCCGGAACTACCACAGGAACACGCATTCATGGTCGCAAAGCTGCTGAAATTACGACTGCCACCCACAGCCCAAACCATGGAAAGGATGACAATCGCTGTAGAGGCGTATAGAACAGCCATGAGCCGGCCAAGTTGCAGGTCTGGGTCGGGGTAAGTCTGCGGGGCCTGCCGATCATGGAGTTCTTAGAACCCCTTGCCGCTTCTACTCAAAACTCCCTCCTCTGCTTATGATCATCAAAGCGCATCAAAACAGAACAGCGGGAATGTTCTGCTCAGGGATCAGGCATGTTTAGCTTGAAGGGAGCTGACTTTTTGTTTGCTGGGTAACGAAGAGCAAATTAATATTTCCGGATAGGGGAATTAGCTGTTGGGCTTCGTCCCCTGGCAGGTCAAAACGGCGGAAAACTTTACCCCCCTCACACATAGCGTGCCCTTCACCTCTGCATTAGTCCTCATGGGATCCCTGTTACTGTAGGGCAGGGTATAGGCAGAGAAGCTTGCTATGCGACGCCCAGGAAGATTCACTTGCAAACCCTCCACAAGAAACATCCTGAAACTGCGCAACCTTATTGTAAGGCCCGGCCGGTGAAGACATGCCTCCTACATACATGGCTCCTTATTAAGAAGCTACTCAAGCAATTTAAAAAAAAATATCCAACAATGACCCAGCTCTGGAGCATGTCCAGCCTGGACCCTCGAACACACATATCCTTGCAGACCTTATGCCATAATCCTACGAGGCCTACAGGCCCCCTCTTCTGTTCTACGCTTCTCTCCATTCATCCTCCACTGCCACGTAACAGCCGTGTGCGAAGGGGCTTTAGCATGCAATCACTTGTGTAATACTACAAACCACCCCCCCGCCTGAACATTCTTTCAGAACATCTCCAGAACCACGCTATGTCTACTTTTGCCTGCGTATAAGGGAAGAATATTTTTGTGGCGCCTTGGCTAGACGGGAGCCATTCACCGGGCTCGACTCTGAGTCGTCGCTGAAGGCCAGACTGTCCTCATTGGGGTAATATCGTTTCAACTTGATTTTCGTTTATCCCAATATAACCTCAATATACCCATGTTCTTTTCCATTCTCCCATTTTTCCCCCAATATAATGGTATAAGGCTTCAGATTTAGGCTTCAAGGTTTCGGCCTCAGGGTTTTGGGTTGAAGGTGCAGCTTGTAGATGCAGGGCTGAGGGTTGGATGTAAGGGATTTCGGATTTAGGCTGGGGGCTCGGGGCTAAATTGATGGACTTAAGGTCTAGGGGGTTTAGGGTTTAGGGTTTAAGGTCTAGGGCTTCCGATGATGTCAGGTATAGGACTGGAGTCTTTATCTGGGTTGGTTGACCTTTGGCTTCAGCACTTGCCTGGCCGAAGCAGCAAGCATTGCAATTCAGCTTACTGTATGACGTATAAGAGTATAAAGGATAAGAGTATAAAGAGCAAGAGAGATAAAGGCTTTCTTACCTGGCCACAACTTAATTACCGGAATTATGTATAAGTCGCTGCGAGCGTACAAGTACAATATTCAGGAGTTCAAGGCCTCCGTGCTAGTTGTGCATGTGCTCGGGTTGCTAGTGCTGGTGGCGATGGGGATTGGGTTACGCGTCTCTCGGCATTTTCAGAAATCAGCATTCCTTACGAATATCCGCGGCCTTGTACGATGAAGCGGTCCGTGTTGGGAACTGAAGTTTACACCTGCGGCTCAGGGATCCCTAGAACCCTTGACTCCCAATCAGTATGGATTTACTTCTTTCCACCGCCTAGTCTTAAAAAAACGTTGGCAGGTAGTGTTCCATTGGTCCCTAGGGATACTCTTCGGTGATCCCCATACATGTTGGGGCCCTACTCTTCAATGCGCTGAAACCCGGAAACCGCCACACATGTCAACCAAGAACCCTGAAGTCCTGATGCATTGGCAGCAGAGCCCCCTGACCTCTAAATCTTGTAATATACTTCCGATAATTAGACTCACGTCTTCTCGGATGGGGGATTTATGGAATAACGCCATTGAGGTACATATTAGGGTCCTAAAGTACCCAACATCCAGACCAGTTGAGTGTCGGCGTCTGAATCAGGATTTCCTGGCGCCATTCCTGGGATGTGGCATTTCAATTCAACGGGGTTTGACCCCGAAGGATCAGATTTATGTGATTTCTCTGAGGGTCGCGGGATAGGCACGGCGGCTGTGCAAGAAGCACCTTGCAGTAACCAAGTCATGACTGAAAGCCAGCGTTTGGTTGGCAGGCTGCCTGAATTACTGTAGATATGAAGAGTGACGTAGAAGACTTGGAAGCTAGAAAAAACTACGCCTCTGTCATCCCCATGTCATGCGGAGCTTGTGTTTGGAGTTTGAGGTCGGGGTCTAGGATTGGCGGCTTTCAGTGAGGTCAGCGATGTGAACTTGTCATTCACATGTTGGTTCGAAGGGGAGACAAAGGGAGTAGGTATTGGTTATATACTGGTGGAAGATTGTCAAAATTATGGGGCGCCCTAAAATGACAGGGCCTCGTAGGTTCAGAGCACCCAGGAAGGAACCATGAATTGACCAACCCAGGCCCCGTATGCGCGACAGATGCACTTGTTAAAGAAGGCATCTGGCATGGCAGGGAGCCTATCATATGTCGGAGGTCTATAGGGTTTAGTGCTCAGGGTTTCGGGTATTGATTTACATGCTTTATACAACACATGTCAACTGTAATTACACCACACTACACCGACAATGACTTGTAGATGTCAGGCGATGATTCGCCTTGCCGCAAGTCATTGGTGTATTTTGCTAGTTAGCGTGTCTCACTTTTTCACAGTATTTCTGTCCATGACGCAATAACCCTTACGATCCCCCTGCCTCTACTTGGTACAGCTTCCGATCAAACTCTTGGGCTAGGATTCACCTGTTTCGACTCTGATCGCAAGATCCGTTCCCAAGCCGAAGTTTCCCAGAGTCTTAACCCTTTACCCTGAAACATAGCACCCAATCCTCGAACCCTCAACCCCAAATACAAACCCTGAACCCTGAAATCCTAAACCGCCAACACCCAAGCCCCGAACCCTAGAGCCACCCGGCTCCTGGTAGGGAATGAGGGAATGGATCCCTATAGTAGCTCCTAGAAATTCCATACAATCGCCCCTGTAGCCCAGTGCCCCTTTCCTACTGACACCAGGAAGGACCTGCTATCCCAGTCTCCAGGCCCTCATGGGATCCCTCCATGGGGCTTTTCGCGACTTGACACTCAAATCGCAACAGCGTGACGGATATCATGGGGCCAGGATTTGGGGCCTAGCCTCTCAGCTGGTACGGGGGCGATGAACACCAAAGCTTAGCCAGGGATTAGGGCAAAAGGTCTGCATGGCAATTCTGCACCCTAAGCCCGAAACCCTAGAACACCAAGGGTTTCATCAACACTTGTCCACATTCCTTGGCCAAATTTGGGTCTTGACTTGTCGCTTCTGAGCGCCCCTGGAAAGGCAGTCCCAACCTGCCCCAGGAGACAAACCCTAAATCCTAAACCCCCCCTAAACCTCCTAAACCCAAAGCTCTGCAAAGTGTCCCACGTTGTCTGGACTAGAGAATGTGAGTTTGGGATTCCTCAAGGTGGGTCTGTCCAAAGATCTACGGGGATGATAAGGATAAGGGGAGCGCAGGGGTTCCTCTCAAGGCTTCAAATGAGGTGTTGCTGTAAGACATTGCTATATCAAGGGGAGGAGTTTGGCCTGATAAATCGAGAGGTTCTACCACAAAGATACCTCGAATGTTGATTGCAGGCATGAATGCGCCACGCGGACAACAATAATGTGACATAACTAACATAAATCTAGTGCTTGAAGCTCTGCGGACACAAGAAATTCTTTTTCGATCCGCATGCTCGGTTTGAAACCATACAGCTTATGCTGATGCTATCTTGAAATTGGTATACTGAATGTTATTCCACATCATGAATATGAGCGATTGTGGTGCCCGCACAAGCAGTATACTGTACATGATGCCACGCTCACGAGGGGGAAACTGATGGCGCGAACGCGTGCTGGCTGCATATGACAGGGCTTTGTAACCACCAGAACCCTTCCATGGGGATGCCTTAGCCTTTCTCGGCGTGCATGCAAGTGGTCTAACGTTAATTAGAAGGGCCATACGCGCAATCTAACATAGGGTTCTTCCTCACAACCGAGCCTGTACATAAATTGCATAGAATAGGCGTGGGTTTACCTTTTGGAGGATCAAGTATAACTCTTTTGGGATGATGGCATCCCCATCTAGCATACAGCTCAAGTAGGCACTGAAAGCTGGTGGTCTGGACTCACTTCTCAGAGTGTAGGGGCAATGATTGCTCTTGGGGATGATACAGGATGTTCCATTAGGGGGGAGCTCCCTGGCGAACCAGACACGGTATGACGGCTAAAGCAGGGATGATTTAGAACAATGCGCATAGAGATAGGGGCTGCCATGGCGATCCATTTCCTTACTCCCTGCTAACCACCACTTAGTTTCGGGGTGCAATCGCTCTCCATGCTGCCTTGCTGGTTAGTTGATCGCAGGCTTGGACGAAAATGGCACAGGTAGCAAACGTATGGCAATTGTGCAGGAAGCTGAAGAGGACACTTTGGAACGCTCTGCTGTACGCGCGGGTGGGGATGTTTGAAACGGCAAGGCGCCAAGGACTACGGAATTCGGGCGGTGTCTATAACACAGCCATGGTAAGCAACTGTAGGATATTACCGGCTCAGAGCTTGGGCCAGGCAGATACAGCTAGAAAGGCCGGAAGTAACCTCAACCCTCAGGTCTGGCACCTTACACTCCAAGCCCTTCAAAACGAGGATCTCGGATTTGGGGTCGGAAGTTTCAGAGTTCAGGGTGAACAGTGACTACCTGAAACCCCCAACTCTAGAGCCTAAACCAGGTAGACGCTGAAAGCACAAAGGCGGAAAGTATGAGCCCTGAGCACTTAGCACCCAGGCACGCGACGCTCAAAAGAGTTGAAAGGAAGCAAGTTCCTGGATAGCAATACATGACAAGAAGCTTGCGCAAAGCAACTACACTGCAGCTTGAACCGGTAGTAGCTAGGGAAGCAACAGCAGTGTCAAGGGTGTCAAATGCTAAAACATATTTGAGTTCCCCACTTCTTAAAGCCTCAGCTCTAACTCTATTCCAGTTACCCTATGAAGCAGCCAACCGTTTTTTTGTTGCAGCTATATTCTGTCAGGGGACCCATGGCATCAGTATAAGCTGTCATAAGCGCTGGCCTTTAAAACTTTAAACCCTAAACCGTTTAAATTCCGCAAACCGTTGAAATTCAGAGCTCTCTGGCTCACAAGCCAAGGCTCACAGGAGGTGGGAGCCAGAGACCTTTCTGGTTTGGGATTTACGAAGGACAGGTTTAGCATGAAGCTTCATGGATCAGTCTAGGTAGGGTTTATTTAGGGTCTAAGGTTTAGGGTCTAGGGTTAAGGTGCGAAACACTCGTGTTATCTGTCATGGTGCGTATGAAAGCCTATTGGGCTTTACCAGTGGGTAGAACTTAGGTTTTCGCTACCTAGGCATAGGGCGCTAAATCACATCTAGAAACCTTAAAGGAGTAAGGAAGACACTAAAGACAAGAGAGCTTTGAAAACGGAGGCATGGCTCCCTATTCGGAGCTGTGTTGGAATATTACGAGACACTGAGCATTTCATAGCTGTAACGGTAGATTGTCAGGGCTAAGAAATGTCACACAATCCTTTCTTGAGTTCGTTCATACAAAACACTTCACCTTTTGCAGTTTTAACGGGTTTAGGGTTGTATTTTAGAAGCGATTCGCCGGCCTTGCGTTGTTTCAAAAGGGTTGCCAGGTCAAAGAAATATCCAATAACGTTACACTTCTGCTCTCTGAGGATGTCCCTGAGTTTGGTAAGACCAGATGCTGGGAAACATACTCCGATCAAGTGATGACCGCCAGATGTAGGTATGCACATACTCGCGGGGTATCCCATATTCAGGCCACACATAATATTACTTGTGTATACGTAGCGGATCAGCGCACCTTGAGTATCCAACTGATGCCAGGTGACCACTGTGATTTGAAAATCATGAGCTCCGCAGTAACCACTCTGAAATCCACCCGTTGAAGAAATCGATTGCCTATGGCTAAGGGATCTTAAGGGTGGAGATCTCCTGATGGCAGAGGCCCTTCCAGCAAAAAAATCATGCAGGAAACATGTCCATGTATAGTACAAAGCCTTGCCATTCCTCGCAAAACCATCCTTTCAAGATACATACTGGCCGATCTTAAAGCATGCATATCTTCAGTTAGAATTCCCTAGCTCAATGCACTCAAGCGAGTAGCTCAATGAAGCTGTGGAGTATTGTTGTAAGAGAGTGCGGCACAAGAACTTGGTGTGGATCCCATGAAGCACAGCAGAAAGCGACCTCCACGCCCTAGCCCATGCAGGACACAACTGTGAACTTCTCGGAGGAAGCCCTCTATGTCACCATTGAGTCAGAGTTCGGTGCAATCCCCGTTGTATGAATTAAAACTCCTTTCTGCCGAGAAAGAACCCCTAAACTCTGATCCACAGATTCTACACCATGTTGCGTCCATGCGATGCCCCCTAGAGAAAACCTTCAGAAATTGCTTAGTTGTAACGAACCCCACCTATCCCAGAAAAAGAGCCTCGGCAGTCAGGCCTTGAGTCCTTTGAGCACTCAGCATTAAGGGCTGAGGGTTTAAGGGTTGACATGGGTAGGCCGCCTAGTTAAACGAGCATAGATGTAGATCCCATAACTCCAATTCATGCGAGTCGTGGGTGGTTATTAAACAAGTCTCCGTACCCAGCTTTGGTACCATGCAACCACAGTTTGCAGCCAACAATGACCAAGCTTAGCTTGTATTTTTGGGGTGAGGTTCAAGTTTCAGTCCCTCAAAGAAATTTCCAGAAAGGCCCCGCGTAGTCACGCTTCAACTTCATACCCCTGAGACAAACTCAGGAGCCTCCAAAAGTTATCGGCAGGAGGCAGCGCAGGCTGACTTTCCGTGCCTGTGTGGGCGAAGGAAGTCTAGGGCCTTCAGCAAACCCTAGAGCTTGGAGAATGAAAGCCAGCCTAAATTCTCCCTGCATCTTAACTCAAAATTCAGGGTCACACCTGCCTCTCCATATTGCAAAAGAATCGTATGTGCCCCAGTATGCCAGCTCTATTACTAAGCATGAACTTCCCAACGTTTGACCTGAACCAACCACAATTTCTAGGCCCAAAGCGCCGCTGAACTTTACAATCCAAATCTTTGAGCCACAGACCCGATTCTGGAGCTTAAAGTTCAAGATCCAGCCTAGGGCTCCGGGCCGGAGCTGCAGTGATCCCTGAAACCCCCCAAAGAATAAAGGGGACTTTGGTTACCCCTACCCCTATGAGGACCCAACCAAAAACTATCTTATTTATGCTTCTGATAAGGTGCTTGTTTCATTGGTTGGTGCAATCAAAATCTTTTTATGAACCCTACAAACCTTTGGGCTTGGAGTCGGGAGATTCAATAGGGTTTCATTCGGGTTTAGGGTTCAGGATTGCATTTAGGGTTTACTTCTCCATGTAACCTTTAACGCCTTGACACCCATAAAGATGCCATTCCAGTTGCCGATTTCCCTACCCACAAGATGCCGTTATGATGGGATTATGGGAATGCCTGGGGTGGGGGGACTGCCTGCCCAGCAACTGTGCCTATCCCCAACTCCTTAACTCATCCCCGTTTCGATTTTACTTTCCAATTTCTCTTCTGTTTGAGTGTTCAGCATTGCTGACCATAAGCCCTACCCAGCTAATCCCTTCCCCCTATTAATAAA
>CAJNIZ010036247.1:54535-67922 GCA_905231905.1 Symbiodinium pilosum | reverse complement strand
GCTATAGGTCTAAACTCCTAGTATCTCCCTTAATAAGCCCAATTATACCACCCGATAAAATCCTTTATATGACGCCCTTTTGGGAATCTAGAGTACAGCTCATATGTGCGGCAATTTCAATTACAAAGTGTGGAATATCAGTCCTTGGGTGTTTCGTAGTCCTCCCTTTTAAGCCCTAAAGCCCCTAAATCACTAAAATCCTAAACCCTGAATCCTAAACCTTAGATCCTAAAACCCTTAAAATCCTGAACCCCTAAATCCTAAACCCTAAACCTTAAACATCCTTAAACCATAGCTTCCGATATGGGCCCGTAATATAGGCCCTTGGGCCTTGAGGGGGGGTTCTAGGGATCCTTAAGATTACATAAGGGGTATAGAGTTGCTGTACGTATAGAGTTGCTGTACAAGGATCCCAGGGTTAGGGGTCCACGGTGTCAACCATAGACTGATATTAGGCTTAACTGGAGAGTATGAAGTCCCCGTGAGGCCCAAGCCTGCATTAAGGACCGTGTTTTGGGGTACATCTGGGGGGGTTCATTTCAGGAGATACCCACAGCGCCTTCGTAATTATCAGTTGTTCCCCAAGCGCTCAGAATTAAAACTGCAAGACCCCAAAACTCAAAGCCTAACCCCAGAAAGCTTCAACCCGTATCTGTACACCCTAAGCCAAGACCCTAACTCTGCATTACAACCGTGCATAGCCCCCCTTACCCTGAAACCTTAAGAACCCTTCTCGCAGGCCGACGGTAAGCTGGTCGATGTGCGCGCATGGAAGCCCGAGCTCGTCCGGTGAGGGCCCCGGCATGCCCAGAGAGCCTTAGTCCCAGGGGCTGGGGGTTAAGAGTTGAAGGTTTAGGGTCATTTGGGTTCAGGGTTTAGGGTTATTATTAGTAGATTCTAGTGAGACTGGCTCTTCCATCTCAATCAGCCTTCATTTGCCCTAACCATCCCTTACAGACCATCTTAAGTCTGGAAGCTTTGGGGGTTTAGGGTGTAGGGCCTAGGGTTTAGGGGGAAGACTAGCGTAAGGGGCTTCAGAGAACCCATAAAACATGGCCAAGATATCTAGCAACTAGGATCTAGGGTTATAACTACAACCCTAGAAAACTAGTAGGGTTTATATGACTCCGATATGTTCAGCCCCTGGGCTTAACATGAGATCGTGTCCAGGAATCGTCAAACCCCAAATTTTGCACCCCTCAACCCCAAACCCTAAACCCTTGGAAGCCCAGAGCCCAACTATGTTCGTAGTTGTGCAGTCTTCTAAGTTCCGAAGCACAGCTATAACTTTAGCTCCAAACCTTACTGCCAGGCTCCATACAGGGCTTTCAATGAACCCTGGATGAGCTATAATCAATCTTTCTTACATTTCCTACATGCTTCAATGGACGTGACATGAGTTCCGTATTAGGGACTACATTAGGGATTATTCGAATTCTAAACTACAAGAGGGACCCTTATGTCGATGGCTCACGGTCCCTTAAAAGGTCCTAGAATCGAAGCTCTGAACCCAGCAGGCTAGACCACAAGCCCTATGTCTCTTTGATACATTTTAAGGTTCAGGGTTCGCGGATGCACAGGATTCAGGGTACATGGTTTAGAGCCCTCGGAGTCCAGTCGCTTTTAAGTGAGGATTCCTTAGAAGGGAGAAACAATTTCGATAAAACAACATGGAAATGAAATGGAAGAGGGAGTACTTCTCAAATCATATGACGGATCCTGGTAAAATAGAGGGCGCATTTCTTCCTTAAGGCGTATTGGGCTGACTTGGTGCGTGTTTTGGGTGTTCTTGTAGGGATTCTAGTGTTCGCCGGGATGAGAAGACTGTAGCGGTCCTCTGAAAGATTAGGGATCAAGTTTAAGAAGCTCTGATTTAGTCTCGACAGGACGGACAAGTTCAGGAGACTAACCGCCCTCCTGAATAATTACCCCTGCCGCCTCCTGATAAACCCACGCAGTAAAATACCATTCCACATGAGGCGGAAGGTTTGTTATTGGGGCGTGGGGGGGAGCTTGTATCATCCGACTGCCATGGATGGGCCTGGCCCAATATAAACGTCCCGGAACTACAGCAGCCAATAAGGCCCTAATGAGCCCCCGAAAATTCCTAATGAGGCTCCTGATATGTGAGGGCCCATGCACTGGGCGGGGGGGCCCATAGTAGTCCATGATTATAGTTGGGTAGGCCTAATTACTAGAGGAGGTATTCGGGACCATAGGTGAAAAGTGCTAAGCGAAAGCCGACACAGCCGCATGACAGGTGCGATTCAAGCACGCTCGAGGACAAGCAGGCGCCAGTGGTTCTAGAAGTTTTTATGCGCTCCAAGACCCTCCTAGTACGCATGGTTGAGGATATACGGCCTTCAATAGTGGGTACGTAGGAACTGATGCAGAGTTGAGGAGGGCCCAAAAGTTTCGCGGTTCAGGAAGTAACTTTCGAGGGTTTAGAGCAAAAAGCTCGCGCTTCATACTTTCCCCGTTCAGAAATTCGGAGATGAGGTTCGTGTTGTGCAAGTATCTCACATCGTGGGAGAAGGCCGCGCATGCTGTGGGAACTCGAAACTATTGTCTGTTTGATCATAAGATTCAAAAACCTCCACCCCTGTTGGGTCAGCGTGTGGCGGTTCTGGAGCATGGTCATAGTTGATTTTGCGTCACTGGGTTCACAGTTGTACCGTGAAGGTTGTAGCCTTGGTTTTGGGTGCCCTTTGAAAGAATCGATGGGGAAATTTATTATGAGGCCCACATCATGCTCACATACTGAGGATTGGGGAACCTGGGTGAGTACAACCCTACCTGGCCCAATCTCGCCCAGTGGTGGCTTTGTCTCATCTGAAAGTTTCAATACATTCACACATAGGGGGATCTACATGCGCTCAGAGATCATAGTCCTTATTACAAGGATCCCCAAAATGGGACAGCCAAATTTTAGGAAGCCCTGAACCCTATGATCACTACTTACATAACCATATCTATCCTTATATAACCACCCTTAAACTCACACCCACCCCCAAACAAAGTTCAGATGTTCTCAGACTGACACGCATCAGGCCTTGGAATTAGCATAATCCCCTCAGAACCCCTATTTTACTCCGTGTAAAGCCATGAAATTTCTTAATAGGGCCCCCAATTCCAGATTAAACGCCGCCCTCCCCTTAGGAACGCTCAGGATATATGGGGAACATATAGGAATTGTAGGGGTCCCCATTAAGGATTGTATAGGGACTGTTTTGAGAAACTCCCATATAGAACCCTGAGAGTCAGTTTAACTAAAATTTGTTCGTGAACATGTTGAATATTGGGGTGGGGGGGTGTTCAGTATTAGAGGAGGGATTTTACTCCTAAAGCCTAAGCCCCAAACCCGAAACCCTGTTGGGTGGGGGGTGTTCAGTATTCGGGGAGGGAATTCATTCGAGCAGCGGCACGCGTACGCCCCTGGAACCTTGGCGGTTTAGATGACATGCATTTAGCAAATTGCCTTCTTTCATTCAGGCTACCTGTAACCCCAATTACCTACAGTTGTATGGGTTTATACTTATTACTCAGGGGGTAATTCTTATTAAGCTGTAGGTAATAGGGGTGTCATGCAGACCAAACCTAAAACTCTAAACCCTTAAACCTTACAGCTGGGTGCAGACGAAGACAGCCAACCTTGACTGCCAGCAGCTGAACTGCGGTTTAGGGTTTGGGGCTTAGGGTGTAGGGCTTGGGGTTTAGGGCTTCGGGATGGAGATTGACTTTTGGCCAAACCCAAAAGGCTGAAGCGATGTGCCCCGTACATTTGGGTTTGTGGACATGCCGAGACGGTGCTTCTGGAGGAACTTGTGGCATCTTTGAATTCCACCTTGCTGCCTGATGGAAGCCGTGGCACGCTAGAACTGAGTAAGCCTTTGTGCGAGGGGACACGAAAGAAGAGGTCTCCGCCTTCTTCCCGTCCCCTGGCACCTGGCCCTACGTGCAAGGTCCCGCCAGCCGTCATCCACTGACGTTTGCTGCGTGTGCACACAGCTACTGCCGAAAACCGTCGCCATGGGCATGACCTAGATCATGACCTTGTTAAGGTTTGTCGGGTACTGTTGGGTTGCATGTCGCCAGTAATATACCTGAATGATGGAATATGCCTTACATGATATTAGGATCCTTACGTTTCATGTTCTTAAAAAATTAAACCAAGTGGTAGAAGCTTATACCCTGAACCCATAACCCACCCCCCCCCCTCAATGGATTCCCTGTATAACCCGATCCCCTAAATATGCCTTGATGACTTGATGAATGCCTAAAACCTAAAAGGGGCTCAGACTCCCTGGCTTTAAGTTTTGTATTTGGGTAGGGCGAGAGGCGTTTGAGGATCTGAGGATCCAAAGGATGTTAAGGGGTTCAGTAGTTTTCACATCGCGCCCATATCTTGAAACATGTCACAAAATAGGATATGGAGGTTTCCTTAAATGGGGGCTCCAATATGAGCTATAGTCTAAACTCAAAGCGGTTGTCTTATATACGGGGTTCTATAGGGAACTACTTCAGGGGTTATTAAGGGGGATACTAGGATAGGGCGCATATAGACCCTAGATGCTATACCCGTTACTTCAAGGACTCCCAAAAGGGCACTGCTTTCGGGGGAAGCTCCACCCCAATCATCTGAATTGCCGCGAAACTGCGGAGTTCTTTTGACATCCCAAACCGCGCGTTGCTTTCAAACGGGTTTTAGGGTTTAGGATTTAAGGTCACACTAGGCTTGAGCCTACGTAGGCATGATTGATTTATTCATTAACAATAATGGAGAATCAGAAGCAATAGAAAAGGAAAGTCGTTCTATAATGGGGTTTATGATGGCGGAGCAATCCCTCCTCCTAATAATAAGCTCCCTCGCCCCAGAATAATGAACACCTAATGTATGATAGAAAGTTGTAATACATATATCTATACACGTATATTAATACATATATATACATGTATATATATATATATATTGGTGGTATTTGTTAGTGGGTGAGCGGGTTCATTTTTAGGGGGAGGTGATTTGCCATGACCTGCTGTTGTTTTTCCATTCCACTGAAGGACAACTTTTAAATCTGATCCTTAACCTGGCCCGAAGTTTAGGGTTTAGGGAATTGCACACACACACACAGTGGCGCATGATTCTAACGGACCCCAGAGGAAAGCTTCAATTGATTGTTTTCTTGCGCATCACGTGCTAACCTGTGGCTCCCTCTAAAGTTTGCGGGTGTTGGTCCTCGGTCGGACAGAAATACAGTTACCCTTTCGAAGCTGACATGGAAGCCCCGCAATGACGACTGCCCTTATGCAGCTTCCGTTTTTTCCAGGCATTGGGGGAATGTAGTTCAAAAGCCATGCCAGTAAACCCTAAACCTTGAAGGCGGGAGTGGGGGAGGGACCTGGGCACCATATCAGGGAATATATGGAGTGAAAAGGGGAATACTATGGGGATTCCTTCCACCCCCCACCGGTGAGTGAACCTGTTCCTATTTTGGGAAAATACGTGGTGCACAATGCTATCCATCCACAACGCTCGGGAAGCAACCTTCCCTCTCCTCCCCAGCCCCCAAACCCGAGCGCAGCAGGGCGCTGCCCCTTCGCCGCCGGGAACCTGGCATGTAAGGTTCATGCAAAGGAGGGGTCTTTTCATTGCATAGGGTTAAGTTTAATGTTCGCCTCGTAACAAGAAACCCCCACCCCCGCAGGATGTGGGTCCGAGCCTCTGTAGTTAAGGGTATCCAGGTCAATGAGCTGGAGCTCTAGTCGTCGTGGCCGAGAGTCGTAGTAGCCGACGCACTGCTCTTCCGGCGCTTCCAATTTTTGGCGTTTTGGCAGACTGGATTTTGCAATTACGCGGGGGTTTATTCATATCAGGTCAACATTAGGGTGTTATGGGTGCAGAGTTTAGGTTGACACAGTGGAAACAGAGGGTCCTTTAAAGTAGGTTTAACATCGTACAAGGGTTCATAGGACACGTAGGGGTTACATATAGGGATTCTTTTTTTCATCTTCTATATAAATATACGGGTAAATATGGGTTATGTAGAGGTCATGTAGGACATATATGCGTTGTCATCGTTAGGCATGTTTATGTATATACGGATTAGTTTGGGGCTTCAGGTGTAGGGTGTTCACGGCGAAGGTTGATACAGATCGAAGGTGCTCGGTGTCCTTCAAAAGGTATGTAGGGGTTAGTTTGGTGACATGTTAAGGGTTTGGGGTTAGGGGTATGTAGGGCATAGGATCAAGGTCAGGGTTTCTGAACATTAGGGCTCCCTTTCTGGAGTCCCTGTAATCAGGACTACAGTCTTTTCGGGTCTATACTGGGGACGCCTATGTATGGAAACCTGAGACGCTAGTATGGCTACCAGAGGAATTTATCGCATGGACGCTTGTGGCTAAGTATCCACCTCAGATATAGCTATGGTACGGACCAAAAGATTAATCTGCTGCCTCCAGACTTTAAGTGTTTGGGGTTTTGGGTCAGACACATTGTGTTGCCACAACTGACATGTAGGCTGATCTAAAGTCAACCATTCAGGGATATGACCTGCAGTTCATGCAGGTCTATACACGGCAACAAGAACGCAGGGAAACATACTTTGAATAATGGCCAGTCGGGGAGCAGGATTTAAAAGATGAACTACCTATAATCCTTATTATGGCGACCCTCAAAAAGGGTACCCCTGATTTTGGTAAACCCTGAAGCCTAAACCCTAAACTCTACATGTCCCCTAGTACCCCCTTTTAAGGGTACCCCTAAATTCGGGAGACCCACCCCTATGTTTGACAGGCGACCTTGGGATTGTTGCTGCTGTTTGCCGGCTCAATTCCTAGGCAGAAAGACAGGCCTCAACACCTTCCCGCAGCCTTCGACTTCCTTCCTTGTGGCCACCATGCGTGAGCTCGTGCACGTCCAGGAGACCTGAAGCCTACATATCTCGTAGGGTTTAGGGTTGAGGGTTTATAGGCTTGAGGGTTTAGGGTTCAGGGTGTGCAAGTGACGTGAGGTCGCGCGCTCGGGCGTGAACCGCCCCTGGCCGCGCTTGCGTTGCTTGTAGCCACCCACACAACATTCAATTGGGGTTTAACGCTTCGTGCATGCATGCATGCACGCTGCATGACACCCAGGGAAAAAGGTGCATTAAGTGGACGTGCCAGTTTACAGGCTCAGAGAATGGGCTTGAGTAGCCCCAGCCCTCTGCATGCTAGAACAGTGCACGGATTTGGCACAAGCTTCGCTTCAGACAACTTGACGGACTATTTATGGAGGCTGGAGGTGGTTGGTGTTCGACCGCGACCATGGTTCCATCGCTGAATAAGGCGCCAATCTTGGCAACTAGGAGATTGCACGGTCCGTTGAAATTTGGCGCATTTGCTCAAGAGTTGTTGTCTTTTACCTGTGAGCTCATTCGAGGGTCTGCGGATGCTTCGCCGCGGGGCTGCGCGGGGCTGCACAGGTCTGCCTTGAGGTCGCGCCATGTCGAGCTTGATGGCTGCAGGATTTACAACATTTGTAGACTCTACTTTCTATGTGTATTTCCAGGCTCTTGACAGAATGCTTGCTTCAATAGTACGCGAGACTGTCTGGAACAAATGCAATTGCCAACGGCAGCTTTTGTTTTGCGCAAGGTTTGTGTCCCAGACGCAATGATTCTGAGGCTGTTCAGCTCTTGACAGAGCGATTTCTTTTGCATTGGCAACGCGTCTTACAGCCAGCGACCTGTAAGTAACCTGAAGTGAAAGACCCCTTGCTGGTGATTAATGCGCAAACTGCTTCCACTGGAAGCCTGTATAACAATTTTGGGTAGCGCAAAAGTTTCATGCGCAAGCTGATCGCCCACCTTGGAACCATCCTCCTCTGAACCCGCCGGAATAGTTGGGCACCATGCGCACTGACAGCCACGTTTGTCACTTCTAGAGATTGCGGGGTGCAAGTCTCGAAGCATTACGTTGCGACAGCAACCAGATGTTGGAAGTTCACCGTTGCAAAACAGTTGTGCCAAGCACGGCAAAGCTAAAGTGGAACGTTCCGGAAGTACTACATTACACCACTTCAGCAGCTTTGGAGCAAGCAGCTCGGGGAAGGCGACCAACAACGGGGGAAAGAATATTCGGGAAACTTGCAATAGCTTCATACTCCTCAGGGTCTGGATCATAAGCATAGGGCCTTGATGAGCCAGGCATGCTCACTAGGTTTTGGGATAGGCCCCTGCAAGGCCCCCTGCAAGAGGCTCCTGAAAAGTGAGCATGGCTTTTGAGTTGACCTGAGCTGGTCAAGGAGGCAAGGCTTTACCTCACCTCTCCGCAACCCGCTCTTTCTGCCATGTGCTCGGGCTGTGAGCCCCCGGCCAGCGTTTCGGGTCTGTCGCTTGACGGCAGCGACCCCTNNGACCCCTCACTTAGTTTAGCGTGTAAGATTTAGGATTTAGGGCTGAGGGTTTAAGGTTTAGAGTTGGCTTATCTGTTATTCTGCCAATATGATGGTCTTGGTTGTGTTGTAGAACTATCGTGCAAGGTAAGTAATTCATATACAGCTCAACATGATAATGGTTATTGTTTAAGCTCTTAGCATTAGTATATTATCTTGCCTGCGGCGCGAAAGGTAGACCCCCTGAAGCCTGTGAGTACACGTGGCCACGGCAAGACCTTACAGTACCCTCCCCGAAACGAACATGGAACTTGAAATACGGGGAAATTCCAACATTATCCGGTCCAGACATAGTGAAGATTGACAGGTTTATAGCTTATTCCTGATTCTATGGGCGGTGGCGTGTGGCCGCTCTTAGCGGGTGGGGTGATTTGTCTGCTTAATTCAATTATCGAACGAGACCTTAAGCGGATCTCCTAATTTTCCTTGGAGGTCCCGGGAGCCCCATTGTCTGGGTCGCTGTTAAGGCACCTAGAATAAGTTACGACAATCAGGAAGGGTCCTCCCATTTACCATGCTCCCAGGTTATGGTAACGTAATTTAAATTCCTTCACAACACCCCCGTTGTGAGAAGCTCCCATGGTTACTGCAGTCAATTTTGACTCTTCAACTGATCGCACGCCAGGGAGGCCAGTGCGGAAATCAGATCGGCGCCAAGTTCTGGGAGGTGGGGTCTACGGTGTGAAGGTTCAGGTTTCATGGCGGGTTGTTGAGGCGAGGCGTGGAAACGGCAAGCCTGCAGCAAAGGCAAAAGGGCTTACTCATGGTTCTGAGTTCCAGGCATCAGGGGCTCAGGGCGAACGTAGGGTTTCAGGCTTCAGGGCTTTCTTAGGGTTTCAGGATTCACGGTTTACTTTCGGTTTGAGGGTTCATGGTTTAGGTTTTGGGATGGAACATAGGGATTCTGGTCAGGGGCCACATATAGGCATCACCGCCAGAATCCATTCCGCCAATCATTACTGCCCTAAACTTTAAATCTCAAGCCCTAGACCCTAAACCGATTTCGCATGTCTGATCCTCTCCCTCGGACCGGACAGTTGTTGCCGTGCCTGCCTTGTGCGATGCGCGTGTCCAAACCGATTTCAGGCGATGAGGCGTATGGCCTGAGACTCCTACGTATATCATGCTGTATAGCAAGACACCCTTCTAATCCATCATTGCCCCGAAAAGTGCGTAATGGAGAGGCCTAAAAAATTACAAATATTGTTGCCCGCCATTCCCCATTCCTGGAACAATTATAGTATCACCCTGTAATAGTGGCAATAAACGGACATGAATACATTCACCATTATCCCGTATACTCATCAACACTGAGTGGGGGGTCCTCCTAAGCTACGCCCATAGCACTTCAACACTTTGGAGTTCTTCTCCTTGCAGATTTAAGAGACCAAAACTCACTTGCCCCATAAGCCCTTTGAATCCTAAAGCTTATGTATCCCCTATAAGCCCTTGATCCTGAACCCCGTATATCCCCCGTAACCTTTTTGGGATAAGAGAGTCTTGAAGAGTGCAGGTCATCGCGGACGAGCATGGAATCGACCCAACAGGCTGCTTCTCTTACCAAGCTTCTAAAGGGATAGTTTGTGCGTGTATATACATAGGGGGCTACATAAGGAGTACGGGCGGGTAAGGGGTATAAAGCAAGATTTCTGTTATGCAGCCCCTATATAAGTTTCCCTTTTCTGGATACAGTAGTGATTTTGTCAAACACCCGCTATCACGGATGCTACAGCCTTTCTACTCCACTAGGTAGCCTTGGGCATTCTTGGTGGTGTTTGAGCACTCAACCCAAATCTCACTGTTTTACATAAGCCCAAAGGGATTCCTTCCGTTAGCAAGCTTTACATACAAGTCCGTCTATGAATGCTCACGGGTATGGATGCCAAAATGCTGGGCTGCTGTTAAGAGACTTCTTTAATTGCCATAGTAAGGAAACCCCATTATGTACAACATACCCATGATATGATATTTGAGATAGAGGTTCCTTGACAGCAAACCAGTTAAATTATGGTTGCTAAACCAGTGCCAGTGTTCTACAGAAGTCTTGTGGCAACATGTTAAGCCCTAAGCCTGAACCAGCATTCTCGAAACTCAGATTGCAAGGCGGCTGCGAATTTTAGCGGTTTGTCGCATCCCCTAAACCCAAAACCCAGTTCTCAAAGCTGTCATTAACAGCAAGGTCTTCCTGAGCCCTGAGTTTAGGATTTAGGGTTTAGGCTGTAGGCTTATGCAATGACCAACCCAGCCTGTCGCAGGCACCTATCATGGAGATTCCGATCTCCAATTGGAGAGGACCCTTGATAATTACTCGGAAAACTTTGCGCTTGTAAAAAACAGTGGCTGCATCTCTGCAAGGCACAACCGTGAACTTCATTTGAGCTATAGTCTAAACTTCTTAAAGGGGGTTAAATAGGGGAGTATTATAGGGGTTATCAAGGGGGATACCAGGAGTTTAGATTATGGCTCACTTCAATCTAACCCAAGATCCTGAGGATCAATGTGTACTTCAACGAAGCTACTGGTGGACGTTATGTGCCGCGCGCCATCCTGATGGATCTCGAACCTGGACGGGTGCTTTCGGTAAATGGGGGGCGGGAGGGGCCCAAAAGTGAAAGGGGGCATGAGGACAACAGCCAGGGCTGGATTAAAAATGGAGAGTGAGATCCCTAGTTGTCGTAGGGGCTGGTTCGCGAAACCCGCACATTTGGTTACGATGGAAGCCGAGAGGTACTTTCTCGTGGCTAAGGGTCAATTACCGTTGATAAAGATCCTTGAATTTGGTTTGAAATTTTGGCCTTGCGGTTTGGGGTTTAGGGTCAACACAAACGATATGAGCTACAGACCAAAGTTAGGTTGGGGGGGACCTAAAGGGTGATATAGGGGGGTTTGGGGGTACCTTCAAGGAAGATATCAGGATTTTCGTCCAGTGCGTTTTTATAGGGATTCGGGAGCGTCAGTTGTCATACCACATCCGGGCTGCTTGAAGCTGCTCGTGCGCGCTATCGCCGCTATTGCTAGTCTAGGACTACTACCATCCGTACTACCATCCTTATTTTGTTTTTGCTGCTGTTAACAACAATACAGTTACGTACTATTGCATGACCGAAACAGCCTGATACCTAGGGAAGTATGGTATCCTAGTATTATATGAAGGTGCTGTAGGATGTGAAGTGTCAACCGCTACCGCCGTTGTGGCTTCTTATCGTTGCAGCGTTGTAGGCACTCTAAACTAAACTCTAAGCCCTACATTGTGCCTGTTGCTCTGACAACTTCCCAAAGCTCTCTCCCGTCTTGTGTCTTTAGGTGTATGGCGAGGATTATGGGGAGCGCTCCGCTAATTCCAGGCGCAGAACTAAAAGGCCTAGCAGTCATAGGGCATTCATTTGCGTTGAGGTCCCCAATGATCAGTCCTCATGAACCCTACACCCGATTTCCTAGTTCCCAAATCAAGTGACCTTCATCAATCTTAGTCCTATATCATGAGGACTTCCCATCAAGCTGCCTTGTTCAACTTGAATACCTCGTCCCTAAATCGCAATTAGCAACCCTGAAGTATCCTGAAATACTAGGTCAAGTCCCGCGACCAAAATACAGTATCTGAAACGAAGTCCGATAATCTTCATAAGCCATAGCTAAACATAACTAAACCTTAGCCAAGTACGATCTATGAACAGGGAGCCAAGGAGCACCGATCACGAATACAGGTCTCATGCTTTGTGCTACGCCAAAACCTAACGCTAAAGCTTAAACCTGAAGCTTAAACTAAATCCTAGACCTCAAACCAGAGTTCCAAACCATTCCAAACTCAATATCCTCACACCCCTGAACCCTAAATCAAGTAATCTCGATCTGAATCCTGAACTCTTAGCCTTAGTTCTAGGCGTTAAATTCTGAACCCCAACCCCTTAAGCCCCAATCATGAGCTCTTGCTCAGTCAAGAGCCACCGTTCCTAGACCGCAAATCCTACAGCCTAAGTCTTAAACCCTGAAGCCTCAGCACTTAATCCTGCACCATAAATTCTAGACCCTAAATCCTTAATCCTACATCTTAAACCCTAAACCCAGCTGAGAGGAACCATGGACAGCGTTCGCGCCGGCCCCTTCGGCCAGCTGTTCCGGCCCGACAACTTTGTGCTGCTCGGGTGTTGTTGGTTTAGGGCAGGGTATAGGGTTTAGGGCCTAACCTTTTCGGTGAGATATCCCTACCTACATTCTGGTTTTTTCAGG
This sequence comes from Symbiodinium pilosum, assembly GCA_905231905.1. Taxonomy (NCBI): domain Eukaryota; class Dinophyceae; order Suessiales; family Symbiodiniaceae; genus Symbiodinium; species Symbiodinium pilosum. Next base: position 55,267 of record CAJNIZ010036247.1, on the reverse strand, counting down.
GGCTTCAAATGAGACATTTTCTCATGTTAATTCTTGAGAGATTTACATGAAGTTACCATATTGGTCTGCCTTCATGTTATGCAGGGGGTCAAAAAGGGTTTGGGGTTGAGCTTCCAGCATGTGGAAGAGCGGTAACTTGAATTAAGGTCCTCAGCAGCAAGCCAGCTCTGTGTTGCTCCGGTGATGGGGTTCAGGGGTCTGGAGGTTTAGACCCTATACACCCTATAAACCCTACCTGGTTAGTGCGGGTTCAGGTTAGCGGCTTAGGGTTCGAAGCTGAGGGTTTAGGCTTTGGGGCTTGGGCATTTGGTTTTAAGGATTCGAGGTTTAGGCGAAAGGGCTTCAAGCCCGCAAGGGGGTCCTAAGGGTTCGCTGCGCAGACTGAATCTCATGATCTTGGCTGGATAGGGGTCTCTTTTTCAGGTCCTGATGATAAGGATGGGGTACAGGTTTATTTTTGTCTGGTCCTGGCTCGTGTGGCCCGGTCCTGGTCCCGGTCCCGGTGGCCCGGTCCCGTGGCCCGGTCCCGGTGGCCGGTCCCGGTGCCCGGTTCCGGTGGCCCGGTGCCCCCGTTCTTGCCGTGGCCGTGGCCCGGTCCCGGTCCCGGTCCCGGCCCAGGTCCTTGCCGTCTGTCCTGCCCATGGTCTGGTTTTGGTGGCCCGTCCCGTCCCGGTCCGGTCCCGGTCCGCTTTGGTCCCGGTCCCGGTCCCGGTCCCGGTGGCCGGGTCCCAG
>CAJNIZ010036247.1:22721-45835 GCA_905231905.1 Symbiodinium pilosum | reverse complement strand
GGTTTAGGGTTTGGGGGCTTAGCATTCATTATTCAGGGTTTAGGTTGTAGTGTAGTTTGAACATTCGAGGCTTACGAAGTACTGGGATGAGCAAAACGGCGAAAAGGACAGGTTCCTTTGCTGGGAAGGCAGGTCTCAGGATGTGACCTCAAGGGCAAAATTCCCTGGCGGATGATCGGCGACAAGAAGAAAGGAGATGAAACAGGAATGACATGGAAACGTTTCAGAGCAGCATCTCCCGTCTCCGAAAAACGCTGTGCATAATGCAGACGCCGGCAAAATTACCAAGATTATGGCGCTAGATTCCATGTATAGTTTTGGTATGGGGTGCCTCAAGTAGACCACAAAATAGTATCCGCAGTTCTGTGGCCCCTACAGTAATCACAAGTCTTCAGGGCTACCTGTCGCCCCTGGGGAGCCGAGGGATGTATTGGTGGGGTTACATGTAGATTACGTTTAGCTTATGTGGTTGATATGTGCGTTGGTGAAAGGTGGTACCTCTTTCGAACATTTTACAAAATAGGGGCTCTATACCCTACATAGTAGGGGCCGTTTTCCCAAAAAACACAACCCACAAAGGATGATAATTTTGACAACCCCCAAAACCAAGCCTTGCCTATGCACCTTAGAGAAGCCCAGCTTCCATCTGTGTTTTCCCCATTTTGCATGTTCGTTTCCATTGGATTCTCCATATACCGAAGCTAAACCTTATGATTTTTCTCGGGGAAATCGGTCATACGATAGTTATAGGACTTACTGTAACTTGAGGTGGGATAACCAGAGAGCTCTTCTTACCTAAGCCCTAAACCGTTCCCGCACTCTGTAAGCCCGGTTTTCATCTCATCTTCCATGTTCTTTTCCATGGGATTCTCCATTGGGATGACCAAATCCCATTACCCAAGCTCGAAGCCCAAAATCAAAACCATAAACCCTGTTGGTAGGCCCTTGGTATATTGAACATTTCCCTACTGGCTTTCATGGGGGACCCTAGGTAAGAATAGAATTAGAGGCCGACCCAGCCTAAACAATAAGACCCTAAGCCCTAAATCCCTTTATTGCCCTTTATTGGGCCTCACGCAAGCCGGTTCAGGCGCTTGCTGCCCCTCTCCCTCCGAAGCCGCTGGGGCTTGATCATATGATAGTTTTTGGCTTAGGCTTAAGGATCTATTGGTTTGGAGGACCCCCCACTTTGTGGTATGATAGGAATGTAAGAGGGCCCCTAATATAGTCACCATTATCCCTTATGGTCATTATTACGGGGTGCAGAGTCCAGCTAAGATATCTATGGTTCTAGTTTCGTGATGTGGGGTTGAAGGTCTACGGCTTTCGCTTCAAGATCTAAGGTTTAGTGGTTTCGGCCGGTACCCCCAACCCTAAACCCCAAACCCTCAACGCCTTAAACCCTAGATCCCAAACCAAAAGCCCCAAATTCCAAACCCTAGTCTCCTAAAATGGATCCTCCGGATCTACCCCCGATATAGCCCTTGTATGCACCGTATGATTCAGGAGGACCCCCCCCCCCTGTAATAGTGGTGTATAATGAGCACCCCATTATGATCCCTTATTATCCCTTGTAGTCCCTACTACGGGGTGGAGTCCACCTGACGTATGATGGTGAGCATCCGGTGCGAACTAGCAAAGTCTGGGGCTAAAGGTTGTTGACATCTTGCATTTTGTCTCCGGCTTCTGCGGGTATTCGGTCCTACTTGTTGTTTTCGGGCGGTCACAAAAATGCTTTGTTAGCCATAAGTCAGTTGCTGTCTTGCCTGCGTTGGGAGTGGTGGAGTTTGCATTGTTGCATGCATGCATCCTTCTTAAACCACCTTAGGAGCAATATCTTACGTAGCATGCCAGATCGTGATTCGGAACCGGTTATGCAAAGATGCCCTTGAGGGGGTGCATGTAGGAAAGCAGCCCAGATATGTCTAACATCAGGGGGTGCGGGGGAGTTCGAAGACTAGCGAAGGGTCAGACAGGAATGATGATTTTGGGGCTCAGGATTTGGAATTCAGGGGGTTCAGCCTGGGGGTTCAGCCTTTCGATGGTTTGTCCACGTTTGCAGAAGGAATTCTCCTGAATGGAGCTCAGGGTTCAGAAAGGCACCAGAGTTTGAGGCAACGCTTTCCCGCCTTTAAAAAACAATGCATTTGAGTCAAGAAGCCATGCCAGTACATGGCTGCCGGGCTAGGCACTCACAACCCATGTCACGCAGGCACCAGCTGAGAACTCCAAGAGGACTGGACTGAGTGAGGGGAAACCCCTAAACCCCTAAACCCTAAGCCCCAAAGTCTTTCCCGAAAGCGCGGAGGCCTGTGGCGGCATTGGAGGCTCCCCGGGGCTGCCACAACTTGAGAGCCGTTCGGGTTTAGAGTTTAGGGTTTAGGGTTTAGGGGTTTCACAGAATTAGGGGTTCCATTTTGGGGTTCCCAATGACAAGGATTATGGTTTTTTTGGGGCTACGTTGGGGTCCCCTTATTTTGGGAACTACCATTTAGAGGGAAGGTGCGGGAGGTATCTTCGGACAGTTGGAATGTGTAGAGTTTAGGGTACAAACTCGCTTGAATTAAGATGGGACCTGACAAGGAGTCCTTTAAAGAAGGTATGGAGCTTTTTTACGTAGGGGCTCTACAGGGAATATATTAGGGTTATTGGGGCATGTATGGGGGTACACTGCCCCAACATGGCACCCAAAATAGAACCGTACAGAGACATCTGGATTTTCTACAGGAACTTTTCTGGGGTTCTATGCTAGATCTTGGGAGACAAGTCACTGAGGTGCCTGTCGTAATCAACGTACGAAGATTGGGGGAGGCAAGTCATTTCTGCTCTTGTCGCAATCAACACCCTCTCAAGCTTTAATTGTTGCATAAAAGTTTGCGTCACTTGGGTGGACCTCCCCACGCTGTAATTGTGGTATAATAGGAATATACGAGGGCCCTAATATATTCACCATGATCCCTTATAGTCACTATTACAAGGTGGGGGGTCCACCTAAACCCAGACCTACATAACCAATTAAAGTAGTTTCCATGTTCTTTTCCATTATCCCCATATGACCCCGGTATACTGGCCTTTGGTTAGCTGGGAATGAAGGAATGGATCCTTATAGTAGTCCCTATAAAGCCCATTATGGTAGTTTCAATGTTCTTTTCCGCTCCTTCATTCAAAGCTCATGAAAGGCAAGCATAAAAGATCGCATCCCGCCCCAAAGCCAGAAAGCATGATTTGGGCAACTACCTTTTTGCCGTACGGATTACTGTAATGTAGACCCCGAATAATAAGGCCGAGGGCTGAGGAGGAAGCTACCAGACCAAGGATAGCAGGAGAGGCCTTGTGGTTTGAGGGTTTTGGGTTTAGGGTTTAGAGTTTAGGGTTTAGGCACGGTGTGGTATTGCACAATGTGTTGTCCAAGTCCGAGCTGGACAAGATGAGCGGGCAGTTGGAAGACGCTACCAAGGAAGAGCTGAGCTGGCGTTGGTCAACGCCCCGGCCTGGCTTTCGAGCATTTTCCATCTTCTCAAACCGACTTTCTGGACCTTCTCGGCATTGGCCTTGACCTTCTGGGTTCAGCTCCTCCCCGCTTGGCTCCTAAAGCTCAGGCTAGGCAGGAGGAGGTGGAGCTGTGGATTGATGGTCTGGGCAAAATCAGTAAATGTGTCTGCCTCGGTGAGAACAAGCGCTCCCGGGAGGTGTCTACAACTTTGTCCTTACCTCGCTGGAAGCTACTATCAGGGTTTATCCCTTCGTTCCTTGCTAATGTAGACTCCTGATTAACAAGCCCCTTCCTTCTAAGGGCCTTAATATGAAGATCCCTATTACAATCCACATTAAGGAGGGGGTTTATGAATAAGGGGTCTGCAATAACCATAGGTGGGTAAAGCACGAACCTAGGCCTGGGCTCCTGCTTTGGAGTTCATGCGTAGGTCGCAGTGGGGTAAGCCCCAGGCTGGTTGAGGGGAGGAGGAGACGCTGTTTAATTAGGGTGTAAGGAAGTTTATAGGGTAATGTGGTAATTCTCAAAATTAGGGTCCCAGTTTAGTATCCCTAGGAATCAGGTGCCATAATATAATCCAGAACCAAAAGTGGCCCATATTCTTGAGAATATCCCATATGAAGTTTTCTGGACGGGGAAGGTGGAGATGTACATTGGACATATGCGCTTGATGTAGGGTTGCCCCCCTGAATTGTCCTAGAGTGAGTGCACCTAAGTCAGAGTGCTTAAAGCCCGCATACAACTCATGTAACAGGATGAGAATCAGAAGTGTTTTCACCATGTCCCTGAACAGCTGTAGTATAGTACACTTTACCCGCCAGACCCTGCTTTCTAATCACCACCGCCCCTACATTGCCCATAAACCTCCAAGTGGATCTTAAGATGAACCCTATATACTTACTGAGGAACTCCCATAAGCTGCATGAAATTCCTGTACTTCCCTCATATCGCAATGCCCCTGCGCTTTGAGAGAACCCAAACCACAATCTCTTAAAGTTAACCGCTTATCCATACGTAACTAGTCCCAACAATTCCCTCCTAGGATTTCAAATAAACGGTAGTCCAAAATGCAATCCCTTTGTGGGTATCCTAACATGCATAAGAATGGGAACCCAAAACAGGACCATACTTGTGACAACCTCCAAAGTAAAATATCAATGTTATGGGTCTAGATTACTTGTACAATTATGGTATATGGTGGCGCCTGAGATAGACTTCAAATGATATTGGTAAATATTCGAGATAGACAGGTCCCATATTAACTCAGATTCCATGTTCTGTTCCGCCTGAGTCTCCTTTTTTGGCAAGCTTAAACCCTAAATCCCCAAACCTGAAACCCCAAACCCCAAACCCTAAACCCTACAACCCTGAGAACCTAAACCTAAAACCGTAAACCCTAAGACACCAGCAGGTACAGCTGTGCAGGTGAAACCGATTGACATAATCAACGAGTGGTCCTTATGGAGCCCTTTGCACATTCGTGCAGGCATCAAAAGTCCGAAGGGTTAAACAAACAACCTTGAACCCTAAACTTAAGACCCTAAAGCCTAAATTCACCTAAATCCCTAAACCCTTGAACCTTAAACCCTAAACCCTAAATAGGTAATTATTAAGTTAGCCCCCAGTAGCCAGGTGTCTGATATCCCTGCGGCACCTTTGCCTCCCGGAGGTTGACCCCGCAAAGCCCTGAGCTGCTGGGGTTTACGGGTTCAGGGCTTAGGATTGAGGGTTTAGGGCTTAAAGGTAAAAGGATTAGGGTTAAAGGTTCAAGGTTTGGGGTTAAAGGTTCAGGGGTCAGGGTTCGGGGTTTAGGGTTTCAGGGTTTAGGGTTAAAGGTTAAGGGTTTAGGGTCAAAGGTTCAGGCTTTAGGGGTTTAGGGTTTCAGGGTTTAGGGTCAACAATCAAGGGCCACCTATTGAGGTCCTTGAGGTTTTTAGGGGGCATAAAGGTTTGGGGGCCGCAAAAGGTTGCAGGGGAGACAGGTTTGGGGGCCTCGAAATTTCGCACGCGACATATACGGTTTGAGTCTCAAAAGGTCTACCTACCTGTCACACATAGTTTTTGGGTCTAGGTTTCGAAATTTTAGATAAACGGACAGTCAAATTGGTAACTTTGGGGGAGGGGATCCTTATCAAAATGCCTACATAGCACCCTGTCATGGTACCTGCGTTCCCTCCGTCATCCAGTATGTCAGTTCAGGGCTTTAGGCGCTGGGTTGAAAAAGGGCCTTGTGCGAAGGGTCAGAAGCAGCAGGGTGAGAGATCAAGAAGAGTTTTTGGATGAACCTTCATCTTTGGGAAGGGGAGTTCGTTTGTGGCCTTTTCAGGGATCTGATATTATGGGGGTGAGGCTTACAAGCTCTACTGAGCGGCCTTGGGTACTTATGTGTCTTGGAGGGCAGTGCTGAAAGATGTTCTGAGGTTCAGGTGTGGGGCTTTTCGTCCCACAGCCCGTAATACCCGCTGACATGTTGGGCTGACCCTAGAAACTTCTAAAGGATGAGGCTGCAGCAGCAGAGCCCTTGATTTCCCCTAGATACTGACATCCTTAGTAGAGGGGCTGTTATTTACCTGTCATTCTTTACCGTTCTTCTTTACTAGTGTTACTTAAGCCTTAAACACCTAGCCCCTGTTACCGTTTGGAACTCCCTAAACCGTAAGCTTTGTTTTTTGAAGCCTCTAAGCACTCAAGCCATTCAAACGCATCATCCCATCACGGGTCCCTAAACCCCCATACTCAACCCCCCCGTCCAGGTTCCCCCTTACTTGGCCCGAATCATCCCTCAATCAGTCCGTCTTGGGAGAACTTATTTTAGGGTAACCTTGGGATCATTTTGGGTTTAGGGCAAAACCCCTAACCCCCTAACCCTAACCCCTTAAACCCCTAAGCCCTGAAACCTGAACCAATAAACCCCAAAAGCCCTAAGATCCCAGGCCGGCGCTCTCAGATTGTGGCTGCATCTGAGCATAGCAAGATTGTTGCTGCACCCGGGTGGGACTTTCCCAACAAAGGGGGGGGATAGGGTTTAGGGTATTTGGGGTTTAGGGGTTTAGGGTTAAAGGTGAAAGGTTTAGGTGCTCGAGGAAATCTTGGGATGCCTTGGCATTTGAAGGGTCCTTATTTGGGTTTTCGTGGAAATTTCATGAAAGCACTGCTCAGGGTTTACTCTTCCCCAAACTAGGAGGGAACCCAGAATGGGCCCTATATGGACTGTTGTATGGACTACTGTTCTTCTTAAAAAAGGGGGCAGTATGGGATGACTTCAAGGCATGACTAGGTTGGCCCAGGGTCTATGAATTGGAGTCGAGTGTTTGCTGCATTTAGAAGTCTGAAGGAAACAGTTCACCTCCAGCTTCGCTCTAGAAGGCCATGGCCCTTTAACTCCAAGCCTGGCGCACGCAGTAAGCGACCTGAAATGCCAGAGTGACTCTTGAAAGGCAGAGTGACTGCTACGGCAGGCTGGACATGCGCATGAGGTGCTCACAAGAAGGCATTCAACGGTTAAGGTTTTAGGGTTTAGGGTGAGGTATCTTAAATTCCAAAATCCTAAGCGCCTAAACCCTTTTTAAATAAGCTTTAGGGATCTACTTGCTTGAGCAGTCCAGGTGCCTGTTTTTGGAAACAGGCAAATCCAAAGGGGGGGCCTAGAGCCTCAGCCATATAAACCCCAAATGAAATAGGAAGATGTACGGTTTATGGTTTAGGATTTATAGATGTTTTGGTTACCCGACCCCGAAATAAGCATCCTACGATTATCAGATGATTTTTTTGCATGTTTCTTAGAGGGGTTGGGGTGATGCAAGGTTGGGGCCATGCTTCAGGGTTTAGAGATAACCTCTCCCTAAAGATTCCCTCAAGGACCAAAGCCTCTTTTGCCCTCAATCAGCTTCAATGGGTCAACAGCCTGACATGGGTGAGTTGGGTGCTGCATACTGGTTCAACGGATATCCCCGGCATTCCTGGTTGCGTGCGATTCTGCCGCACTCCAGACCTCTCAGTAAAGCTGTTCTTGTTGCAAGAAGGGGGGACACAGCTCCCGTCCGCGTACAAGAATTCAGAACGCATACTCCACCAGTTGGAGTTCTCACCAAATGGCATTGTCTCGAAATAATGGCCCCCTTGATGTCGGAGTTTCCCACAATTAGGAATATTTTTTAGGGACCCCCCCATCACAAGGACTATAGTATGTTTGGGTCTATATTGGGGGCGCCTATTATGGCAAAGCTACCATTTGTAGACAGGTGTCTCGTCCAAAGCATCTTGGAAACTGGGACCACATTTTTGAGACAGTTCAAAATGTTTGCAACAGTGTCACCCTTCCTCTGCTGGTTCTGACGTTGCTCCACACCCAGAGCTGGGTATAACAGTGTGGGGCATATATATCTACATGTATATATATATATACACCTATTTTTAGAATATTTATTTCTGAGAATCTCCAAGAATCGGGATTATGTAGCAGTCTATACTCGGGTCCCGCTATTCAGGGAAACTACCATATAGGCGCCCCCAAAAATCTGGGGTCCCTTGGGGGCGTTGCCAAAGTTCGGGCGCTTAAAGAAGGGCGACTCTCGATCTTTGGAAATCCCCGTATGAGCTACTGTCAATATTGGGCTTACCAGGGGCATTAAGGGTGGACATAGGGGTCCCTGTTGCACTTTAGTATAGTGCTTAATTCTACTAGTAATCTTAGGGAAAAAATGATTGCAGCTCCAGTAATCCCGGGTTTGGGGTAATCCTCTCTAACAAGAAGATTACTTGGTGTTTGGCTTAGGGAACTCCGTAGGTAGGTCAAGGGAGTTGGGGACGGGGGATGTCTGAGCAGAAGTTGCCATAACGAGGAACCTACATTACCCAAAAATGGCCTATATAACCCATTCAGGTAGTTTCCATGTTCTTTTCCATTATCCGTATATAACCCCAAAATACTGGCCTCTGGTTAGCTGGGAATGAAGGAATGGATCCTTATAGTACTCCCTTTACAGCCCATGATAGTAGTTTCAGTGTTCTTTGAAATTCCTTCATTCCCAGCTCATGAAAGGTAAGTATAAAGGATCTCATCCCGCCCCAAAGCCAGAAACCATGATTTGGGCAACTACCTTTTTGCCCTACGGAATACTGTAATGTAGACCCCTGATTAATAAACCCCCTCCCCCTGATAGGGATTCTAGTAGGGAGCCTAATATTAAGGCCCTTAAAAGGAGGGGGGTTGTTAATCATGGGTCTACATTAATTAACAAAGAAACCAACAACCCTTCCTGTTGCTCTTCATGGCAGTTCCTGTGCGGCTGTCTCTGTTTATTTTCTGTTCCTCTCCGAGTGCACCAATGCTACATATTACACCTGCGGAAAGCACACTCCATGTCCTTGCTGCATTGCACAAATCTATTTTCCCACGTGTTGGACTGCAGATATCTTTCCTCTACGCATCTTCAAGTAGATAAATTCGTTTAAACCGTAGTGGGTTCTCCCTATAAATATAAATATATATATACACACATATATATATATATATATGGGAGCTTGAACATGTATGCCATCATGTCGAAAAACCTAAACACCGCACCCCCGCCCCTCAAGAATTTGAAAGGTCCCGTCATTCTTCCCGATACAAAAGCGCTGGACATTCCCTCTGCTACAGCCGACCAGCAGGGTGTCACATGTGAGAGGCAGCCGTCTCGAACTCTGCCCTCTCCGGACCCCGTTTCTGGCAGCCTCATTTGAAGCCTCATGAGCAGTTATTGGGCAATTTCCCTAAGGGTCCAAGTACCCAATAATCATATACTTACCCAAAACCTTTACTATAATTACTATTACCCAAAACCCAAGTACCCAATTATTAGGTACTTGGACCCTCTGGAGCAGTTATTGGGCAATTTGGGATGAGCTCATCCGGACTAACCCAAGCCTTGTCTCAAACAGAAAGTTGTCCAAAGGGGCTCTGGGATCGTTGCAGTACGTTTAAGTGGTAGCTTTTTCCGAAGCTGTAGCTAACCTAGGATGATAGCTAGTGTAAACCCTGAAGAGTTTAGGGTTTCTAGGGTTCAGGGAAACATCATGTAGAACACGTTTCTAAACCATGAACCATAAAGCCTAAACTACTCATGAGCCTGCAATGTGGCTGGCATTTATTTGAGAGGCCACTTCTGCCACATATGGGTTGTTCTAGTTGTCCATGCGTACCACATGACCCTGCAGAGGATTCGAAGCATTACGTGAAAATGAGACTTCGGACAAATATGGTCATTGTTGATTAGAGCCTGGACCCGAGACCTACGTAGGGTTTAGGGTTTTCGGGTTTAGGGTTCGAGCGTGCCGGATACAAGGTTCGCAGCATTGTTATTATGCAGCGTGGTCTTAGGCTGATCAGGTGGCTTAGGGGGCTAGTTGCGGATTTAGCGGGCTGTCGTTGGATGAGGCGTTTAAAGGGGTTGGGGTCTGAGCCCAGCAGTTTAATATTGAACTCAGCACGCTTGTTTGTATTCGTTATTTGTTGCAATCACCCTTTTGTTCTGTGTAGATTGTTGTGTGGTAATTGTCATTGTTGTGGTCATGATGCTGCTTCTGGTGCTCGTGCTAGGGGCCGTGGCCCTCCTCCCCGTCACTACAGTCGAAATGTTGTTGGCGGTGGTCGTGCTTGCGGTGTTGGTGGTGGCCTGCAAGGTCGTGGCTGATGATTACCGGATATTACCGCGACGTTTAGCCTGACAAGTTGCAACCGTGTGGTGGGAGGTAGGTGCCAGTGTATTCTACCATGGCCACACCAGTGGTGGCGACATGCGAGGCCTATGCAGCAGAGCACACATCCTAAACCCCAAGGCTCTCAGACATGTCTGTTAGGAACGCTGAAGGGATTTCCAGATACCTGCTATAATCCGTCCCTACATTTTCCCATTTTCCAGGGTTTCTTAGAGACTTTGAAAAATCCCCATGTTAGGCCCAAACTGTCCAGTGTTATGCGCCTACACACAAAAGATTGTTGAACGCGGGGTTAGGGTTCGAGGTGTAGCGTTCACCTCTTCACGAATGGTAGCTTCCATAAAAATGGGGGCCGAACAAAATTCCCCAACATACTAAAATCCTCATAATTCCTAAGCCCTAAACCCCCTCAACATGACTTGCCATGCGCGCCTTCGAGAGGTTAGTCCCAATTTGCCATTGTGGTACGACTGGGTTGCTGTGAAGGAGCTTAATGCAAGTTCCCACATGACGGATAGATGGTATGTAAATAATGGGGTCTCCTTACTGTAGTAGTTTAAGCTTGCTGGCTCTTAGTAGTGAATAAAAGAATATAGTATATAGGGAGTGTACACACACATATATATTCTTATATTACCTCGTAACCACCACGAAGCGTATTTGTAGTTACTGAAAGTATTCCCGTAGTTGCCGCTAATTTTACGGGGGCTTTGTGGGGGCAAGGGAGTAGAATCCCTACAAAACCCCTACATGACGTATTTATATTCTCATATTTCCTACTAAGCACCAGCAAGTAATTTGGAATTGTGAACTGTTTTGATTTGCCAAGTTAAGCGTTTGGGATGACCTGGTTAGCCCTACATCCAGAATTGCTGCATCTGCCTCTCGAGTGTCTCCGTGCCTGCGCAAATTCTTCAAATCGCGCCGCATACCCAAGATTTGGCTATTGTTGACTGAGGAGATTTTCCCACCTAAACCCTAAACCTGGAGCCCTAAACCCTAAATGGTAGCTTCCATTGTCTCTCTTATTCCCCTGTAGAACCCAGAGCCATCCTAAACACAGAACCCCTCCCTAAACCCCAAGCCCTCACCACTTAGGGTGCCGAATCTATTGTAGGTCCCAGAAGTCCTGGAACTTGGGATGGTAAGATCTGTTGCATCAACAGTAGGTCTGGGGTTTGTCATTTTCATCAAAGGAAACCAAAGGACTTTAGGAAAACAACCTTTCCATTGTAGCTCTAGGGGGTGCTGCACAGGAGGGATCTCTACATGATCTACAAGCCTGGGAAAGCGTGGCGTCAATATTATTCTTCATTTAAACAGAAGCTTCACGTGAAGTAGGGCAGTGGACACAGCAGAACATATGTGACACATAGAGAATGCTGATTAGTGTATATCTGGCCTGTCCTCTTGGGTACCACATCCCAACCTAAACGCTGAAGCCACTACCTGAATCCGAAAGCCAAACCCCTTGGCGCTAATCCCTGATGTGAAACAGTAAGCCCTAGAGCCTGGAAATCCTAACCTGAAAATCATAAGTACAGGTCCCTGCAAAAGGGGCCATTCTCCGGAGACACGTGCATTTGGAGATTTCTCAAAATTAGGGTCCAGAGTGCCCCCAAAAACGAAGAACATGTAAAAAATGGTAGAGTAATAAGCCTAACTATGCAATGTTGCTACGATTACTACTACTGCTGCTACTAAGAACAAAAAGAAGAAGAGTAATGATAACAGCGATAGTAACAACAACGCACACACCGGTGTAGAAAAGGGACCCATAATTTTGAGAAGCTCCCCTTGCTCGCGGGCGGTTTGCAAAAAGCAGGCAGGAAGAGATCCGAGCAACTTTTCAGTGGTTCTGGATCCTAAACTTACTGGTTCTTAGTAGGGAATCAAGGGGTAGTATATAGGGTGTATGTTGTAGGGTTTATGGTTATATGTCCAATTCCTTACTAAGAACCAGTAAGTAAACCCACTCCATGCACTGCGAAGATGAAGTTTGGGTCTAGTTCCTGCTCCCGGCATTGAACACAACTTTCCTTCTGAGATGAAGTATAGTCTAAACTCCTAGTATACCCCCTAATATCCTTATTATAGTCCGCCAGATAGTCCCCTATACAAACCCCCTTCGAGACGTTGAGACTATGCGTCAAATGATCTGGAAAATCCCAGATGCAAGTTGTTGAGGTTATGGCCTCTAGTGAGCTGGGAATGAGGGAATGGAAAAGAAAATTGAGACTACTATACTGGGTTTTATACGGGTTATATAGGGACTACGGTAAGGATCCATTCCTTCATTCCTAGCTGAACAAAGGCCAGCACTTGGAGGCGGGTGTTTAACGTTTGGGGGAAGAGGTTCAACTCCTGAAGGACGAGCTTCAGGCCTTCACTTCCCTGACGTGGCTCACGGTTTTTAGGTTTCAGGGTTTAGAGTTTACCTTTGGTTAGCTAGGAAAGAAGGAATGGGTCCTTACAGTTGTGGAAGTTGCCATGTTCTTTTCCCTTTCTTTATTCCCAGCTAACCAGAGGTAAGTTTAGGGTTTAGGCTTTCGACGTCTGTTTCTGAGGCCAGATCGCCTGAACAGTCATTGAGACCTCCTCTTTTCAGTACGATAGGAAAGGCTTAGGCAAGGGTTTAGGCTTTCCTTCAAGGACTTAGGATTGGGGAAAGGGCGGCCACGGACAGATGTCAGAAGTTTGAAAGAAGACAGAAAAAACCTTAAACCCTAAACCCTAAATAGTAGTTTCCATTAAACTCTGCATTATCCCAATACAACCTGAAGCAGGACTTTGTCTTTGGTACTTGCGCCTCAAGACTTGTAGGCTCACTCCGTGCGAATGGCTACGGCAGCAGTCCAACTTCTCTAAACTCAGGCTTCCAGTGTGACTAGCTAACATCGTCTGCTTGGGGGTGTAAAGATAACGGGGTTTGGCTAAGAAATCTTGCCACTTGGCCTTTGCAGATTACGCACATACGAATCATGAAGTAGGTTCCCATGTTGGACGTCACAAGTCAAGGATCTGCAGCAGTAGAAGAATATCTACCAACAACAGGTTTCGCCGTGGTCAGGCTCCCTGACCGTAAGCCAAAACTTGTGCAAGCCAGACAACCTGCCTCCGAAGCTCGAAGGATCTTTGCCGATTGTCTTAAAAGTTCTGCCAAGGCTTCACAAGGGTTCTGAAGCCACCCCAACGAAACACCCAGAAGGTTTAGGGTCTAGGGTTTTTGGGGCCTAGGCTAACACCCAAAAATGACATTGAGGCGACTTCAGGAGGGGATCAAGTTGCCATGAAGGCGATGTGGATAGGGCCCCGGATATACCTCCCGCAGTCCTTGTACAGCCCTTACATGCCCGCTACAGATCTACATGAGCGATAGTCAACACTCCTAGTATCCCCCGTAATAACCCCTATAAGAGTCCCCTATCTAACCCCCTTTAAGGAGTTTAGACTATATAGCTTACATGAAATCCCCACAGACTGGCCTGCGTGCTCAAGTGTGGGCTCACAGCATGCAAGCCTAGGACACGGAACACATGCCAGTAATAATTTTCCATACAGCTTTCCTGTGCTTCTCGGTTTCTGAAACCCTAAACCCTAAACCCTAAACCCTAAACCTTTAAATTCCCCAAAATATTTTTCGGTCAACCCTTGAGTTTGCTTTTTGGGGGCTTACTTGCAGGCAATCGGCCAGACTCATGGGCACTGTGACAGCTTTTTGGCAATTGCCGGTCTGAGGCCTTGAAGAAGTTGTAGGTCCAAAACTAGCCCTGAAAAACTGAAAATAATAGTAGTAATAAAAACAATAGCAATAATAATAGCCCTCCCAAATAGTAGTAATAATAATACTAGTAGTAATAATAATCATGTAATAGTATTGATAATAATAGCCCTCCAAACATCATTTTCCAAGAGAGGGAGGCTACAGCAAGCTTTGAGTCCAAAGCGGAGCTGGTGGACAGTTCTCGGCGGCGAGCCTGAAGGGACGTGCCGGCGCTGCTGCAGGGGGCCCCAGGGGGTTGAGAGTGGTAATTGTTTAGGGTGTAGGGTGTAGAGAGTTTTGGGGTTTAGAGTTAGGGTCTCTAGGGTCTGGGGTTTAGGACTCAGGAGTTTCAAGGGTTTAGGTTCAAGGGTTTAGAGACTAGGTTTTCAGGGTTTGGTGTTCAGGAGTTATGAGTTTCAAGGGTTTAAAGAGACTCGGGCTTGGAGTCTAGGTTTCAGTTTTGGGGAGAACTGGGGTCGGGTTCAGGATCTGTGGTGGGGACTCAAGATTAAGATATCTTTCTCAGGATGTTTAGGTCCTTTAGGGTTCACAGCTTTGGGTTGGTTTTACGACAGCAGCAGTTCGGGTGGTTTCTTCAACGAACTCGGGGTTGTGATTATGTAGGGATACTGCAGCCACAAATGCTGCCCAAAACACTATTTTAGTGTTGGCGTGGATTACTAGCCTTGGTTCCTTTGGTAATTATACCAACCCCTAAGATAGGACCCCATTATACTGACATGATATCCATATCTTCAGATATGTGATAGGTATAGGGTCCTCATTATAGGGTTGAGTAACTAAATCCCTCTGGTTAAAGGAGGCCTCATTTTAAGAAACTTTCCCGGAGTTTACGGACGGAACAATCTCGGACACCCTATAAAAGCCCTAAACCCTGAACGGGCGCAACGTACTAAAGAGCTTCGGGCCTGGGCTGTCTATGGTTGGTACTATAGTACTAAGTGGTAGATGATGGAGGAGTGGGAGAGGATGACAAGTCATGTTTCCCAAAAAATTGGGCCCCGTAACTTCATGCTTGCCGTCCCTTCATTCTTGCCATCTCCCAGGATGTACCGAAGTACTAGGGTTCATCTTGAATATGATGGATCGTGATGAAGTTCAACTCAAGAGCTCCCTTTGTTGGATAATATTTGGCCCAAGGAGCTCTATCATTGCCACCCCTTTTTATAGATGATGCCTACGTAACGCCTACTACCCTGAACCCTAGACCCTAAACCAAACCTTATCGGCGAAGGTCTCCAAAAATGCGTACGCCATGCAGATCTGCATCTTTTAAGGGTGATAGACCCCAACCCGCTCATACTGGCCATATGGGAGGATGCGAATAGGTGATGGCAGTAGACTCACTGTAAATCCCTAGAAGACGACAAAACCTGAACCCTAAAAAACCAAAGGCCGCCATGCCTCCCCGTCGACCAGGCCCAAGGGAAGGGGCTTCAACCTGATGCCTGATGTTTGAAGCTTAGGGTTGAGGGTTGAGGGTTTAGGGTTCAGAGCAGGACTGCGAGGAGGAGGAGTAGTTGTAGTAGTAGCAGTAGCAGCAGTAGCAAGCAGTGGTAGTAGTACTGGTACTGGTAATGGCAGTGGTGGTTCTGGTGGTGGTGCGGCGGTGGCGGTGGCGGTGGCGGTGGCGGTGGCGGTGGCGGTGGCGGTGGCGGTGGCGGTGGCGGTGGTGGTGGTGGTGGTGGAGGGGGCGGTGGCGGTGGCGGTGGCGGTGGCGGTAGCGGTGGCGGTGGTGGTGGTGGTGGTGGTGGTGGTGGTGGTGGAGGGGGCGGTGGCGGTGGCGGCGGCGGTGGCGGTGGCGGTGGTAGCAGTAGTAGCACCACCACTACTGAGGTTAATGCTCCCGCCGCTATTGCTGACGCTGCGACGGTGAGGATGACAACGACAACGACGACGACGACGACGGCGGCGACGGCGACGACGAGCACGAGGACGAGGACGAGCACGAGGACGAGGACGACCATTACGAGGACGAGGACGCCGCAGCCGCCGCTGATGACGACGACGACGACGACGCCAACTGAGGCTACTACATTTTCTTGCAGCTGAACTGCATTGGTGAGTATAAGAGGAAATTCCTCAATGCTGGGAGGCGGACGCTTAACGAATGAGGGAATCGGCTCAACTGCTGAAGAACACTCTGCGTGCCTGTGCATTCCTGGCACGAGGCTGGCTATAAAGGATGATATTTCGCACCGGCACAAGGCAAAACTTTTCCTGAGTGCTTGCTACTTGCGCCAAAGGATTTGTTTTCTCACCCTAGCAGCAATCGTTGCAGCGCCTGTAGCAGTACAGGCTTTAAATCTTTGCTGCTCGGAATGGGCTGTAAATTCAGTTTTGCTGGAGCCTAGCTATCACGATCTTACCCGACCTCACCCCAAATGGCAGTTTATATGGAAGATACTTGCAATATAATCTTACAGAATTCAGGTTTGGGAACCATTGTAACTTGAACCGGCAAGCCGAGAAGCAGCAAGAATAAGAGAGAGTGGGTTCTGTAGAGTTTGTGGTCTACGGAGTGGATCCGGATTATAGTTCAACAAGGGTACCCATATTGACTCCCCGACTGACCCCGAAGCACCACTACCAAACTCCTGAGCTGATCCTTGGCCTCCTCCCAGGGGGCATTGCCAGCAGGTGTGGGAAGATAGATAGATAGATAGATAGATATATGTATATAGGTTTAGCTGCTGCATCTGTACATAGACACGTATATCGAAGGATTGTGCTGTGGTGGAAGGTAATTCTCCCAATGATAGTTGTCCTAGGCCTCACGCCGCAAACCAAAAGTGTATCCCGTTGTCATTCGGATGATGTGGGAAGAACCAGGCTTTGGATCCCAGGACGTCAGGGGAATGGTTGGCATCCCCTATACCCCAAACCAAGATCCTCCTTAGTAAAGTCGACGGGATTGGGGTGGCACTGGAAACTGCAGCCGAGAACCAACATAGTCTAAACAGTTGAGGTTTCTAAGCCTGAAGCCCCTAATCCTAATTGGGTTTTTAGACCGTGGTGTGTCAGACTGTCATACTTTAAAACCCACTCATGGCCAGCTGCGAACCTCTAAGTGGCTACTCGTTCTCTTCATCTTCGTTGCTGTTAAGGAACCTAAGTTAAGCCACCATTCTAGGGGAACCATAATATTAATCTGTGTATATGCACACCAATTACGGTAATTTAAAGAACGGCAACCCAGTAACCCTCAGCAGGTGGCAAGTACAAGGGCCTTGTGCACCGAAACAAGAGCGATGCCTCTCCCTCAGCTTCTCTCTACTGGTGCTTCGGAGATGGGGGGGGTGGATCCGTACAAGAAACCCTGGAAACCCTACTAGTACCTGTGCTCACCCCTTTTTCCTGCTTGAACACTGGTAAGTTCTTCAGTGTCATGAGGCGTGAGGACGTCCAAGCATCGAACCTGGGAAGGGCCTCTTCATGGACTGCTATCCTTGGAAAGGAGTTTATATGGTATGCAGGGAAAAACAAAGTCACAACCAGGCAAAACTGTTTGTATAGTGCTCAGCATTACAGATGCCATTCGTGCCTCATGATATGCCTACCTAGCCTATATATGAGGTTTTGTGTTTATTTAGGCGAGGGCAGCCTCTACATATTCTTCCCAGTTCTTGCGGAGTAGAATGCATGATGGGAAATCGACCCAGAGTGACGTTCGAGTCAGCGGTCCCTCGCAGGGGTTTCGCCTGCGCAAGTGCTCAAGGGCTTATACGTCTTGCCATTTGACAGGTTGGGGTATCTCATCATACTCTTGGCTTGATTAATTTCAAACATATTTCTTTAGCTCCGTTTTCACCGCCAGACTAAGCTGCTCTCGCAAGGGGACACATGCTGGGTTTCCTGGTTTCTTCCATGGATTTCTCAGAAAAGCATGGCCCTCCGGAGAATATTATGCGGGTCCTGGAGACTGGATCGGGGTAACAACAGCCGCCCCCACCCCTCAACGGTAAATACTCACCCCATTATACCATACCCTAAACCCCAAACCCTAAAACCCTACAACCCAAGAACCCTATAAGACCTAAACTCTAAATCCTAAACCCCAACCCCCAAACCCTAAACCCTAAGTTTATGAGAAGGGGCACCTCTCAGGACAACACTGGGTGATGTCAGAAAACAACCTATTGGATCAAGGCTCTACAGCTTGGCTGCTTCTGGCGGAGCTGCGAAACCTAGGGTTTAGGTTTGGGTTTGGGAGCCTCAGAGTTCCGTGCGGCGACCTCCAAGCCTCCGACGAATCAAAAAACCAAGATGCCAGTAGCTTAAGGCCGATGGGGAAGTATAAGGGGAATATACCGAGGCTCTCATAGGCTCATAATTACACGTGAACTAGCTCTTGTCGACAACATCAGCCGAAGTGCGTGGAGGCTATGCTTGATGGTGCTGGAGGGGTAGTCGGGAAGTGGATCACTATAACTACCCTATCTAACTTTTGCAGCCCCCCCGCCCACCACCCCTCAGTATATGAGGTCCCTTAATTACTAAGAACGTTTAATGTGATTGGGTCGGAGGGGGGGGGGGTGTTAAATGTTTTGGGGAAAGGATTCTCAAGAGCTTGTTATATAATTCCCCCAAACCCCTACATCTCCACCCCGTATGTGCGCTCCCCGCTTGGAAGCTCTCTCTCGTAGTTTCCGCACAAAACTGCTTGAGCAAGAGAGATTTTTCTATACCCTAAAGGGGCTTAGGCTTCTGGTGTAGCATTGACTGTTTTGGGTTAAGGATTTGGGGTTTAGGGTGATTGCAACCCTATATCAAAGGGTTATTTGCGGGTCATGTTATGCTATACAGTGTTATGTGGGTGTATGCATGGGAATCTAGGGTAAGTATAACCTAAGAATGGAGAATCAAATTGAACATGACATGGCAAGTTTGGTTTTGCAGGGGTACATATGTACACATTTGTGTGCACTGGGATTGAGGGTTTGGGGTAATTATAACCTATGTATAACTGGTACTTGGAGCCAAACCAGAAACCCATTCGGGGACCTCTGGGCGTTTATCACTGGGTTATCAGTATAGTTTTCATTTGGTTTTCATTATCCTGAACCTCCACGTAGGCTTGAGGGTTGAAAGTCACGCCTTGAGGATTCAGGGCCGCAAGTGATGGCTTGGTGGTTGTGTAGGCCTGCAACCTTCCTGGGTATACAAGATCGCGTTAGAATGACAAGGCGAACCCCTGAACAAACATTCCAGAAAAAGCTGTTCGGGGAAAACAAAGCAAAAAGACAAACCCTAGACCACCAGGCCGTAACAGGGTTTACTTTAAGGCGTACACCTCAGCCATCAAGCCTAAGCTCTTCTTCCCAAGGCGGCGCTCGCAAAGGAAGCCAGCGACCGGGCGGCTTCCTCAGCTTCAAACCTCTGATGCTCAATGTAGAATCCTGGCGAATGTAGAGGGGAGTAGTAGGAGGAGTAGCAGTCTTTGGTAGTTGTTGCGGTGGTCTTCCTCTTAGGAATAGTAGCACGGGCCATGGAAATGGTAATAATGATAGTAGTAGTAACAATAGTAGGACAGATCCCCTCCCCGCCGGACGCCGCCCGGCCTTGGGGGTCCAGCTTTTCATTTGTTTCCTTGACTCTTTAAGGTCTGCCTCATGGCCTTGTAATTAGCGACGCGATTCTCGATGTGTAGGTGTCACCCCCAGTCGTTTGTGAGGCCACAATCCCAACGTATTGGAAGGCTTTGCGGTCACCGGAGTTCGGGTACGCATTGGTGTTTGGACTTGTCTTACAGGACCTCCTCCTGATCTGGCAGATGTGGATCTTGCA
Source organism: Symbiodinium pilosum (assembly GCA_905231905.1). NCBI lineage: Eukaryota > Dinophyceae > Suessiales > Symbiodiniaceae > Symbiodinium > Symbiodinium pilosum. The sequence continues at coordinate 26,072 of CAJNIZ010036247.1, read as the reverse complement.
AACAGTGAACCCTACACCACACTTTTCTGCGCTTCAGGTAGGGAACAGAACTTTGTTGCTTCCATGCTTCCTCCAGAGCGATCCCAATGCCAATTGATTCCTACAAGTTGGATGCTCTTTCCCACCCACTCCCGCATTCAAACTTGGATCCACAGCCACAAGCCCAGCCCCAGACGTTCTGCCTTGCTTGTTATTGGTCTCGGGAGCCCCCAAACCCTGGAGCCATCGGCCTTGAACTCGAACCAGCCCAAGGAAAACCAAAACGACCCAACAGCTTGAAACCAGAAACCCTAAACCCTTAAAACCCTAAACCAGCTTGATGGGTTCAGGCTTTGAAGCCGGAAACCGAACCCCAAAGTTGCATCTTTCGTCAGGCCAAGAAGCAACAGGAGGAGATGGTCAAGAGGCCTTCCACCAAGAGGATGAGCGCTGTAACCGCGAAGAGTGGACCTTTCAAAGAAATTCTAGGTACTGCAGAGGGGCGCTATGGAGAGTATATGCAGGGATATGTAGGGCGTTTATTCCCCAAGCTAACATGGGAAAAAGAAGAGGTGCTTTCATAGACTGAAGTCCTCTGAGCTGGGCCTTGTTTTTGGTGTTCCATGTGAGTTTGTGGAGGGTTTAGCGGGGAGGACGATCTTCTCTTATCCCCATCTTGTGACTATATAGGTATCACATGCGCAGGCTACGACGATCCCCACGGGGAGCCTCTGTGAAAGTTTCAGGATGCGCTTGGTGGGGGATGGCTGTGGCAGATGGAAGACTTGGATGCTTTGTTGCTGAATTGGTAGCACGGGTAGACTCTCGAAGCGTCAGTACGTCCTTTCTAGCTCATCCCTTTCATCCCCAGTGGTTCTATAGGAGTAATAGACAAGATCCTGGCCTTTTTTTTCTCCGCTTACAGTAGTTCAGCGGAGCTTGACTTCTCTGTCCAGACAAATCTTGAGCAGCCTGCATCAGTCTGAGTCAGTAGCAGTTACAAAAAAAGAGGCATGCGAGTTCGTAGGCTTTTAACTTCTCGCGGCACGCTGGACTAAGCATGAACGTGCAAGCCTCCACTCATATAACCTGCAGCCTGAGGAATTATGTAGCACGTAACAATGTAACGAAAACCCTGCCTGGATGGCAGTATCCATTAACTTAGGTGACTTGATTTTCGCTGACCCCGCAAAAAAGCGGGAGTTTCTCCAAGCTGTAAGCCCTTTTCTATGTTTTCTAGATCCGCTTATACTGTAGCTTCCTCAGGTTATTTTTCATTGTTATTATGGTATAACCTTAAGAACTATCGGAACAACATTTTCATTCTAGGTCTAGGAGAAGTTCGGTCTTTCTTTTTCGTAAATGCGAGTCTCAAGCAGTCCCGGTAGACAATTGGTAGTTTCCCAAAACAAGGGGACCCCAATATAGACCCAAATATACTATAGTCCTTATTATTGGCACCCCCAAAAAGGTACACCTAATTTTGGGAAACCCTAAACCCTATAATCCCCGATATAATCCCAGTTTCCATTTCATTTTCCATTTTCTTTTCCATTTGATTCTCCATTATAGCGGGTTCCCCTAAACCCTAAACCCCATATCCCCCTAATATATCCCTATATAACCCTTATATAACCCCCAATTTGGGAAACCCCCAATTGGGTGGGATCTTCATGATGCCCCCACTGAATCCATGTTCATCCTGAGCTCCAGGTATCCAAATCTACCGTATTTGAAGAAGTGTCCATTACCCTAAGGGTCCAAGGACCCACATAATAGGGTTTTAGGGCCCCAATACCATGAATAGTATAGTATTTGGCCCCTAAAACCCCATTATTTGGGTCCTTGGACCCTTAAGGGATCCAAATAGCCCAATGTAGGTCCTATTTATAGACTTTGGGGCCCAATGTAGGTATTATTTATATACTTGGATCCCTAAGGTTAGGTCATTAGGTGTGGACCCGCAGATCCCCATGAGCAGCAATGTGAGAGGAGTGCTTCTGCGAATGTAGAGCTAGATTAATTACAGTCTTTCTTTCGTTGCAGTATCTTACAAGAAGAATATAATCTGGCTTTAGCCAAAGACTACAAAGCAATCCTCTTATGCTCCCTTCACAAACCCGTCGAGGTAAACCCTGCCCTCACATGACTACGGGCTCTCCTAACCACCTTCCCCTAATAGCCTTAAGTACCCTTGAACAACCTTGCACAGGGGGAATCTGGGTGGGCATTCCAGGGCTGGGGCGGAGGAGTCCATAACATGACTGTTGTCAGGGCAGCAAGGCGAAAGCAAAAGGAGCTGATGGCAGCTTCCGGCACAGTTGGCAACGGAAGTTCCGGCTCAGGGCTTAAGATAGGAGCCTAAGGAATGGGTTTGGGTTACCAAGATCATATTAACCCTAAACCCTAGATCCTAAACCCTATGGGACCATGATTATTTGTAAGTGCTTTTGCTTCTACCTTGGCTTTGATACCGTAGAACTCCTGCAATTTGGTAGTTAAGTACCAAGCTCTGAAACAAAGTGTCCTATTGTACTTGACCATTATATGCTGGGGGCAGTTTGGAACGCCAACCCCTCCCTCCACACTATAAATGAATCGTTTAAAACAGCACAAAAGGAGCCCTAATGCCTAAACCTAATTGGGGAAACATTTGTTATCGAGGTGGGATGTTACTAACTATTCGGGGAAAGGATGAACACGGAACCTCATACAACAATCTTCTTGAAAAGGGCGTTGGCTTTTATGGGTATAGAGGGTCCTAAATAAGGTTTATAGGGCCCTAAACCTTCCAGGGTTTGCGGTGTAGCGTTTGAGGTTGAGGGTTCAGAGTTTCAGGCCTTTCCCGGGAAGGGTATCTTTCAGAGTAGGATTTCTTGTTGGCGGTTAGTTGGGAAAGGAGGAAAAGATCCGTTTCTATGGAGGTGTGCGAATCTACAGACGTAGAAGCACCATATGTATGGAAGCCTGTACTATTCCTGTGTCTCGTCCTCCGAAACATTCATCCCAAGTAAAGTACAGGCTCAGAGCCTATGTACGTAAGCTTTGTCTTGGGGAAGGGTATACCAAAAGGTCATGTAGTACAGGATCCCATTTGATATCCTTAGGTCCTTCATTTTTCACGAGGAGCCGTGAAGTCCCCATAGTCCCGGAATAATCTTCACCTACCTCTAAAGCTTCATATGGATGTTTCCGTTTTTGACGCGCCCCCTACCTAAGATTACTAGGGATGTGGGGATTAGGCGAAGCAAGCCCCGAAGCAAACCCCCGAAGCAAACCCCGAAGCAAACCCCGAGGCAAAGCCCGAAGCAAACCCCTTCGTGAGATGGTTTTGTAGGACCAACTTCCCTATCAAATCCTGTTCCTTTAGTT
>CAJNIZ010036247.1:0-17073 GCA_905231905.1 Symbiodinium pilosum | reverse complement strand
ATATATATATACATATATATGCCCAATTATATAGTCTATTGCTTATTAGGAGGTTAATGGGTGGGAGTGTTTCTCATGGCTACCATCTTAGCTCCAAAGCCCGACAAGTCATATGAATTGTAGTCTAAATTCCTTAATGCCTTAATCGGGGGTTATACAGGGATCATGCAAGGGACTGTTCTAGGGGTTATTAAGGNNACCAGGAGTTTAGACTATGGCTGACATGAAGTTGTGGCTTTCCAAGCAGTACCCCAATGTGGACCCATGCGCCCTAATACTTAAACCTTAAAAGGAGAGGGGACTAATCTGACGTGGAAGGTAAATTTACTTTCTGGTGCCCGGGAGGTTGGGGAGTCGGATCCCTAGACTAAACCACGTAAAGCCCTAACCCCCCTATACTGCTGCTTAGAATGATCGGTGCATTCACTCCTCACTCCCTGATGCTCCAGCAACCCTAAACCGCAAACAGCACAAGAGGTAGGTTTTAGGATTTAGACCGCTATTCTTTGCAGCACCTTCCGCTTGTCACCACCCGCGAGGTTTAGCGTCTAGTAGCTGGGAATCTGCTCTTGTTGCATGTTTTGGCCTATAGCAAAATCCTTCAAATCTCTAAATAAAAGCTTTTGGGAGTCCAGGTTACTTTGGGAGGGGCATGACCTGGAAAACCAGGGCCTTGTCGTAATCATTGCTCTTGAGATTAGCTTGAGAGTGCGACCGACGCGTTGGACACAAGAGTTTTGGGAGGCTTCTTACTACATAGTACCAATGTATGGGATGTATATCTATAGATATATATACGTATATATATATATAGACATCATGTCTGTTCGAGACCTTACTCCCACCTGGAATCCTGTGAAACGTGAGTCCACCCTTATGAGAGGCCTGGCGGAAGGGCGCGACGCAGCAGCGAAAGGACAGTATCCGACCATGTCCTTAAGCAGCACATATCACCCCACAATCGTATTGTCATTCATGAGGCCCCCACATTCGGTAACGCAGTCTTCCATTGTAGGTATTCGCGCTGGCTCCCCTGCAATTTCACCAGTCTCTCATCTACTTACTGGTTCTTAGTAGGCAATGTGGGAATACAATCCCAAGATAGCCCCTATATAATATGTTCCCAGATGCCCTTTTCTACTACTACTACTACTACTACTACTAACCTCCAGCAAGTCTACCTCATGTTCTGGGCTTGGGGCATGTCCTACATCCTGAACCCTACACAGCTGTTCCCTGGAGGATGCAAGAAACCTAAACTCTAACCCCAAACCCCTGAACCCTAAACTGGAACAATGGCGATTTTGGCTAAGGCTGTTGGCTTAGTGGTTTTTGGGCTCCGGGTTTAGTGCTTAGGGTTTAGGATGGTGTGGAGGGGAGTGCCCTGGCTTCAGACGTTGATTCAAGTTTGGGGATATTGCAAGTTTTGTCTGCCACAACCTGCCCCTAAACATTTAGGTGGACCCTCCCACCCAGTACGAGTGACTAAAAAACATAATCGTACCTCTATCAGGGTCCTCTTATATTCCCGTTAGAGCACTACTACAGCGTTTGGGGTCCGCCTAACCCTTAACTCTCAACCCCAGACCTTGCCCTAAACCCTACATTCTAAACACGTGGAGGTTCTTGGGAGATTCCTTTAGTTTGGCTTCCTACCATGGCAGAGTTAAGCGTCAAGGTTTAACCTGCTTTAACTCGCAAGTTTAGGGTTTAGTGTTTGGTTACCCCAACCCCCGAAACCAGGACCCTGTAAGTATTATATCATCACATAGTCTTCCAATTTTTTTCAGGTGGGGGGGGGTTGGGGATACGCACGCCCTGAGCCCTGAACCCTTAAGCCGCAAGGTTGACCACCAACACCTTCATAATGAGGCCCCCTTGCCCCTTACGATAACCTTATAAAGGTGCATATTTCTTACGAGGGGTGAGCGGATGGGGGGGGCTGAATTATTAGAGGGAGATGAGTGCCACTACTTGCCAACTCTATCTTAGGCGAAAGGTTTAGGGTATCCTTTGTAATCCTCATTGTATAACTATGGTATAATGTGCCCTAACAATTTGCCCGAAGACCCTATTCTTATTGTGTTGGGCCCGCCATTCTATGACTGACTTCAAGGAGCAGGGAGCAGACAAGCTGCGCAAGCTCACTAACTCAGATGCGTGGGCAAGCAGGAATTCCTTCAACCCTATAAAACCTAAGCCCTTAACCTGGGTCTATCCTGGATGCCTCCCGTTTGTGGAAGCTACCGTTTATGGTAATCTGAGACAAGCACTGCTTCTGCATCCCCTGAGCTCCAAGATCCTACAGCTTTGCACTTCTGGGTTGCTGTTAAGGAACTTAAATTAAGTTACTATATTGGGGAAACCCTATTACTTACTATATATACCCAACCCAGACTAAGCAGGAGAACAAGATCCGCGAGCGCGAAATCGGATGGCGAGCTAACTGTGGCGGCAAGGCCAGGGGCCCTACCTGGACCCCCACAGTATGTAGAAGAATGGCCTTTTGGGCTATGTTTAGGGGTTGTGGGCCATTATGTTACTTACTTTGGGGGTTTAGGTAGTCATGTTTCAGGTTTAGGTTCGGGGTTATGCCACATCTTAATTAGAGCTAGGTATGAACATGGCTCAGGTTTTAGGTTCCCCTTTCAAGATGACATAGACTCATATTCCAGCGTATTGAAATACATGAATCATTCTATCATTTGTGTCTATAGGGTAGGATCGACCCCATCCATGCCCAAGTTCTAAGCAGCTGTTAGCTTCTTGATAGTCCTCGTTACTTGCCATTGCAGGTATCATTAGTGTCCCGCAATTAACCTACCCGATTTCAAGTTGCAAGAGCAGTTCCTAGAGCCTTCAGATTCTCGTAGCTTCGGGGAAAAAACTTTCGGTTCGCTGTTTGCATGAAAGCTCAGCTTGACCTTTCCTGCACGAAGCCTACCATCTCCCGATATTCGCAAATTTGTTGTCTATCTTTTTTGAGGCAGATTATCTGCGGAATGTCGAAGGCGGTCATTCAGCCTAGCCCGGTTTCGGACGTTCTCAAAACACCCAAACCCTAATGCATCAGCTGGCGTCACCCCAAATGATCTTGCATATTCTACAATCACACTCCAAAAAGCGGCCCTTCGGATTTTTCTGGGTTGCTGTTAAGGAACTTAAATTAAGCTACTATATTGGGGAAAACCCTATTACGTACTATATATATATACCCATTATGGTAACTTAAACCCTAAACCCTGAACCCTATATAACCCCATTATAGTAGCTTCCATTTTCTTTTCCATTATCCCTATATATACCCATTATGGTAACTTAATTTACTGGTCTGCCAAGCTGCCGGTAGAGGTGAGGCTGCCTTTTGTGAGGCAAGACGAGACACGTAGACTTTAGGTGGACCCCCCCACCCAGTAATAGTGACTATAGGGGATAATAGGGATTATATTAGGGTCCTCTGATATTCTTATTATACCACTATTACAGGGTGGGTGGTCCTCCTGAGGTAGACTAGCGTTTGCCTCCGCTCCTGCGTCTCCCTGGTGTTTGGAAAGGGTTGAGGGGTCTCGGGCTTAATGGATAAGGATTTAGGTTGGGTACTGCCCCCACCCAGTAACAGTCTATATTAGGGGTCCTATTAAGGGCTATATATAACCATCATATAACTATTATCCAGCTGTTACTGAGGGGGGGCAGTACTTAAGGTTTAGGGTTTATTATTAAGGGGGGACTACAGGCATCCATCTCCTCCTTGCTTTCTAAGCTTCAGGTAGATTATGTGTCACTTGCTTTTGGGTATAGGCTTTAGGATTTAGCCAGGGTTTAAGGTCCTTCCTTAGTTTGACCTATGCCGTAATGGCGCCAAATCAACTTCAAATATCAGACTGCACCACCATGATGAAGCCATCAAGATCGCCCTTCATCATAAACTTCAAGGGGGGTGTAGTAGCCCTCGAAAAACTTTGTCGTGGGCAATGGCCCAAAATATTTTTCAGTTGGAGGGAGTCTCCGCCGGCCCCACCTCAAGTAAACCTCAACATGATATTGGTAATCGCTTCAGCCCTCCGAGTCACGCTCCTTGAAAGTTGCTGTCATGAACTGCACTAGTCTTTCGCAATGTGCTTTGCATTCTTCTAGCCCCTATGGTTCTCAAAGTCCCATCGAAATATTACAGCAGCAAGCCATCACAATCCAAAACCTTGCCTCCGGAAAAAAAAAAAAGAGAGCCTGTGGTGCACATGCCTCGTATTGCCTCCCCGTATACCGAAACATGCGAAAAACTCACTCGCGTCCGACACTGGGGGCTTGGGTTCATTGGGAGGGAGTGAATGGTGCATACTGTTATAGCCCGTGAAGATTCCTAAGCTCCATGTACATAGGCCTGATAACTCCCACCTGATATTTCTCTCAAAGACACTCAAAACCCTAAAGCCTGAGATTTCCCTGAGAAATCCCACTTGACATTTCTGCCAACGACCCTGAACCTCAAATCCTGAAAATCTCCCTTAACAATTGGTTTTGCCTCAAGGATCCGGACCTTCCTGGGGGCTGCAGCTCTATTCGCTTGCCAGCTGCCTCGGTCTACTGTGGTTCAGGGTCTATGGTTCCCAAAAAAGGGGTTTAGGGTTTGGGGTTGGGTTGAGGGTTGATGGTCATCCTCTCGCTAAGACAGAAGCCCCCAGCCTTCTAATATTGAATACTCTCCTGGTGGTATACTATACTATAGTATTGGGAAGATTTGATATTAGGCGGGTTGGGGAATTTCGGATATCATGGGAAGGAGAGTACGAATGAAAGGAGTGGCTCCCGGCACTTTCCCGCAATGATCCCTATAAGAGACTAAGAGCAGGAGCTTCCTTTAAAGCCACAAGCGCCAAACCCCCTACACCACATCATTACTCAAAAGCCATACACCCTAAACTCTAAACCTTAAAGCACATCATTACCCAAAAGCCCCAAACTCTAAACCCTAAGCCCTTAAACCCCAAACCTTAATCCTAAACCCTAAAGCATGGTCCTTGGTCCGCAACTGATGCTAAAACTGGGTGGAAGCACGGATTCGTGGCTGGTCCTGTGCTGCTCCAAGCCTCGCCTTGAGGTCAATACTTGTCATAGTATTGCGGTTCAGGTTTCAGGGTTTAGGGTAATGGTAATGGTAATCGTAATAGTAATAATAAGAGTAAAGAGAATAGGTGAGCATTTCAGTTCCTTGGAATAAGAGGTCATAGGTGTAAGCAGTTCGTTCCACGACATTGCATTGAGCAGTTCCGCCCCAATTTTGGTCTTTTCCTCGGAACTTTGGATCCCTAAACCTTGAACCCTAAACCCTGAACCTTCGTCAAAACTTGTGCCAGGTCATCTGGGCTATTCATTAGGTGGACTCCTTGCCCAGTAATAGTGACTATAAGGGATAATACAGGGTTTTGGGTTTAGGGTCTAGGGGTTCCCGAAAATAGGGTAGTAATATTGACTATAAGGGATAATGCTGATCATATTGAGGTCCTCGTATTTTTTTATGCCACTATTACAGGGTAGGGGGTCCTCCTAAGCTATTCCGGTTTCTGAGTGAAAAAGTCTCGGCGCTCATGGCTCGCATGCACCTTACCTGCCTTCAGTGGGCCTTGACAGGCAATGATGCGGGCCGCCATTCCTAAATCCAAGCCGTGTGAGAGTGAACGGGAATCTTTGGCCGGCTCAGCAAGGGCATGAGGCTGCCCACGGTACTTTTGCCCATGTGGCCGCTAGAAACAACCATGATTCTTGAAGGTTCCTACATCCTTCCGAGCCATTCTTGAGAAGTTTTGTGACCCTCCCATGTCCACATAGTCTGCAACTCTATGGCGCCTAGGAACTTCTTCGGATTTTCTCCGCAAAGCCAAGTCAATCATTCTGGACGCATTACTGTGTTTTTGGCTTGACCTTGAGATTTAAGAGAGGGTGCCTACTTCCACGTTCACCAGTTTTTTGGCTCAGGGGTTGTAGTCACAGCTGTTAGCAGTACTGCAGCGCAGATTTCCCAAATTATGCATACTTCGCCAGTCAAATCCGCAAAAGCCTAGATGTTGCTTACCATGATTGCCAGATCGATGCTGAGAGGGGGGATTGTGATGTTACGGAATTTTGGGCAGATTGTTCCGATCTCAGCCCATCTCACCTCAAATCGTAAGAAAACGGCTCCAAAAAACCTGACTTCAGGCTTTGGCATTGCTACACTTCGACCAGAATACTGCATGAGATACTCCCTGTATACTGCAAGGACCCCTCCTTCATATATCTGTATATAGATATATAGGTATGTGCATGTGTGTGTGAGAGCCGTTCTAGATCATGAGCGAAGGGGGTCACTCCCATTTTCCTTGGAACTCTCAAAACCACATGATTTTGCTACATGCAGGGGGCACCTGGGGCATGAAGAGGTCAGGTGCCAACGAAGCAACCTCTTCATCGCCTGTGATATCAGCTCTGGACGCANNNNGTGGCAGATTAGAAAGACCGCCCCTGTGCGGGAGATTAAACGGCCGGCGTTGCCATAACAGTGTTCCATGTCCCACATGAGCATGAACATGAGCGGTTTCCAATCAGTGCATGTGCTTGACTTGCCTTGACAGTTTTCCACAGCCAACAAAACACAACATGGCAGCTTGACTTTGTGCAGTTGTTCAGTTATCCACATGAGTTGCTGGCAAACAGTGCATGTGTGCTTGGTTGGATTTGAACAGACATGAGCGACTGACACAACACTTCAGAGCAGAAATTTTCACATTTGATAAGGACCGTGGCAATTCTTGAAATGGATCAGATCCTTAAAGTCCACGTCACCATTTGGTCAATCGGTGATTGACGATATCAAGTGCGTGTGTGTGCGCGTGTGTGTTCGGATGTCAAGGTTGTGAGGTACTCTATATTTTGCCCAGTTTCCACGTCATTCTCAGTTTTCTTTTTCCATTTGATTCTCCACTTAGCAAAGCAGGGCCTCCCATTCAACCCTAAACTCTATAGCCCCTAACCTTCACAACCTCAGGCTGATGCCTCCGCACTTGGCGCTGCCCTTAAACAACTTCCTCAGCATCACCTCAGGCAGCTCACGGGCTTAGGGTTTAGGGTTTCTGGCTCGGAGTTCAGGATTTTGGGGATTTGCTGGTATCCATCATAGAAAATTGTCAGAACATGAGAGTCTAGGTTTGATGATCTATGGTTCAGCATTCAGGGTCTAGGATTTGGGGATTCAGTAGTAGCTATTCAATCCTAAGGTGGATCTGAGATTCCAAATTCCAGAGAGGAATTGAACACAAGATGCTGAATGACCCCCCGGTATTCGGGTTGAGGGCGTAGGGCTGAGCTTTGGGTTCGGTGTGAGACGTCATTGAACACATGGGTCCTTCACGGCAGCCCCACATGGCCGTCAGATTCAGATGCCCAGACTCGCCGCAGGACTTGAAGAAGGGTCAAAGGGTGTCTGGTCAGAACGCTTGCTCAACGGGATAGGTGTGGAAAGCACTAGTGATGTCAGTGCAAAGGCTATCAGCTGCTCCAGGCCATCGTGGGCTCAGATTGAGAAGAAGTCGACCTCTTCCGGCATGAGTACATTTGAAGCAAACCGCAACGGAGCAGGCTCATGGGTGCAGGCAGCATTCGAAGCCATCGACCTAGATGAAGAGATCGAGTTTTTCTGCTGGGTCAGGAAGGGAAATTACACTGACCTTCGCTGCAATGGCAGAAGTGATTGCACAGCACCCCATTGCCTCTTTGTTCCTGTGGGCGGGTCCATGAAGAGCACACTCCCTGATGGAAGCACTGGAAGGCTTCCACAAAGCTTCACACGTGTCCGTGGATCATCTTGACGCAGTCGCTCAAGCATCTGAGCTGCGTCGCAAATGGAGCAAACTGCAGGGCAGAAGTCCTCCTGACTTCGATTCTTGGAAGTTCAGGGCAATTCTACCCCTGTTCCCGCTGGTACTTATTATCAAAGTACAACCATATCATGGAGGCTTAGGAGTTACAAGAGCAGGCGCTATAATTCCCTTAAACCCTAAACACCCCATACCCCCTTTTCTAATTCCTGCATCCTCCCTGGTTATACTGGGTTGCTGGGAAGGAACTCAAAGTAAGGTACCATGATGTGTGCATGTAGTAACTAATGTGGTTCCCCAAGCCACTTCCAAACATTCGTCATGGCCCTTATAAAATAAATGCTTGGCCACAAGAGGAAGTATGTAATGTTAGGGCCTGTTGCGGGGTGTTCAGAGCGAAGGGTTTTGCGATAATCTGTAAATAGCTCCAGGCATTAGTGAGGAATGTCTTTGAGGTTCTGCGCACTGACAGCTGCATGGCAGGTGATTCCGAGACCTTCCGCACGTCCAGAGGGTGCCCGGTTGCAGTTTATAAGGAACTGGCTTAGTTACCCTAACCTTTATTATACTAAGGATCCTTGAACTAAGGCGTGTTGTGTCAGCGCGACTTCCCTTTTGGGGGTCCTAAGTTCTTTCGAAAAATAAGCATTCGTCAACAATTTTCTTGCTTCTTAGTCCTTGTTTCTGGGGATCCTGGGATGATGCTATGATTATAGTTGGGTCCTAATGTTACTGGTTGGGTAACGGCCTTAGGGTGTAGGGTTTAGGGTTTAGGGCTTGGGTAGGGTTTGACCCTAAACCCTAAACCCTAAACCCTAATCCCTAAACCCTAAACCCTAAACCGTGTACTTGCGGAGTGGCCGGGCCTCGACATGCAAAATTTTCAGGGTTCATGGTTTAATGTAGACTTCTAATTAGTAAGCCTATTCCTTTTAAGGGCCTTAACATCAGGATCCCTATGAGAATCCCTATGAAGGAGGGGGTCTACGTTAGGGGCGGAAGGTTTGTGGATGTTTCAAGCCTTAGGTAGTCCTTGTATGATTGTACGCCTCCTAGTATCCCCATATATGCCTTACATGAGAGTGAAAGGTACCCACCAGGTAACCACCCCAATGCTGTCAGGAAGCCCTTCCTCCCTTTTTTGGGGGGGCCCGGTGTTTCCCACGAAGTGAATGGTGCTGCCCTTTTTGTCCGGCCTTTTGGAGGTGCTTAATTTCCATCCCCCCGGCAGGATAATCAGCCACTCCCCATCCCCTAATGATAAGCATCCCCCCTATTTCGTACCATTATATAATGTGGTGAATGTTTATCATTTTTGGGGTGGTGCAGGGTGGATATTTGTAGGAGGAGCGGATTTCGCCGTCGGCAAACATCCATTGCCCCTTGCAGGAGTGTGCATAAGAATCAGGGTGTGACTTTGTGTTGAGGGTCAGGGATAGTCCCAACCAAGAACGTTGTTATTTTGATAAGGCCTTTGTACTGTTGGGTGTTCGTTCGGGTTAGAAGCTCCATTGCTATGAGCTTGTGAACCCAGCTTGGATATTGAGATGGGAGATTGTTGCCGTCTACCTTATAAGAATGGCATCTCCTCCAGATGGCCCGTACAGAGCTTTTAATCTTTATGATCGAGCTCTAGTCCACAATCATCCGTTGGTTCTCTAAGGTAGGGTTTAGGGTTCAGGGATTTGGGTTCAGGGTTTTAGGTTCAGGGTTCAGGCTTTAAGGTAAGGTTTTCGGCTCTGCTGCGTGTAGTCCTGCGCAGCTTCGAGAGACAAGCATGTATTTTTTTGTCTGTGCGATTTGCATAGGTGGAAGGTTCGACAACAAGGAAAGCTTAAAAGGTCATTCAAAAAATTACAAAACGGGTCGCCCCTTCTGCTGTTTAGGGATACCAAGATGCGCCTCTAATTTTGGAAGCTACTCTAATAGACACAAGGAGACGCAAGTGATCTTGCTCCGTGCGCAGTGAGATCGAGCTGTGCAGCTTTGGACAGCCCCAGATGTTTTCCTTGAAGACGAGCTCATGCGGAAGATGGTGGACACAGTGTTATTGTCACGCTACAAACTCTTCAACATGAGCATGTCCGTGTTCAGTTTTCCAGGCCAGTTCACGGCTCTCCTTGATGATGACTGCCATCGTGCTGAATGTTTGAAGGAGCTGAAGGCCGTGGCAGACGCCTGGAAAGCTGCGCAGCAGCAGCACAAGAACGCGGCCTGGCGCGCCATTTGCTATCGCAGCCCCATGAGGCTCGCAAATGTGACCGAGGTGTTTGAGCACCTGGAGGCCTCAGGCTGGATAATGACAGCAGATTTCCAAACTTACCTCAGCAATGCTGCATGCATTTAGGAGCCACGTACAACGAGTGGGGAAGAATAGTGGAAAGACACAAAATTTCTGTTCTTTTTCTGATGAATGGAATATGCGCATTCAGCAAGGGTGCCGTAGGCCGTTTCGAGACGTCTGCAAAGCAGGGAGACGGGATGGCGTGTGGGTTGCGCTGTCACCCTGAAATCAGCATAAGCAGTTGTATCATGAAAAAAGATGCTCACTTGAGGTAGTCAAGCATGTTCCAAAATTCAGAGATCGACTCACCTAATGTGAGCGAGCCGTAATGAGCCGGCTGCTGTTTAGCAGGGCTGCCATTCTGAACATTTTTTGCCCCCGTAAGTAGATGGAATGTGTAGTACCGCAAAATCACAATAAGGTCCCCATATTCCGTCTCTTTTATCTGCTCAAGGGGGACTCTATCCCTAAACCCTAAACTGTAGTTTCCATTTTCTTTTCCATTATCCTAACATGGCCCCTATAACCCCTATATCTACTTGAGGGGGACTGTAACTAGGTGGGCTCCAGACTCCCCCAGGCTCAACCACTATCAACAATGAATTGCCCTTCAGTCAACGATAGCCGGGGAACCCCACGCTCCGGATTTGAACGTCCGAAAAATACGCTAATCAACTACATAACACCAGTTTCCAATTCATTTTCCATGTTCTTTTCCATTTGATTCTCCGTATTAACCCATATTAACCCTTAACCTTAATTCCTAAAAACCTAAAAAACCATAAGCCCTTAAAGCAACCCAAATCTGGAGTACACACAAAAGGCGGGACTATGCCATGGGACTTACCGGAATGTCAGACAAGCTGAAGCCAGAAACCCAGTCGGAGTCAAAGTAAACGTAAACACACTTCTGCCTGATGGGTCAAGCCCTTCGCACCCCTCAAATCCTAATCTGAAACATGCCGCTATTCTTGCGGTATTGGGGGCATTTTTTTTCTGGGGGGATACGTTGGCATGTAGGAGTTGATGATGAGAATGTAAGGGATCTCATGCTAGGGGCCTGTGCTTCCAACCTTTCATCCTAAACCCGACTCAGAAAGCCAGGGGAAAGTCAGGGGACTTAGTAAGGAGATAGATAGACTCCAACATTAGCCTGAGGGTTTAGGATCTCGTTGGCTCTTATGCTTGGGCGTGTGTTGTAATTTTCTCCCCTAGTATCTAAACTCCCCACCCCCTAAGATTAGATATTCCCATTATGGCATATTCAACTACACAGGGAATAATTGATTTGGAGGTGAGATGTATGAGAGTCAGGGGTGCGCAGCTTCAACGAAAAGACGTAATACAGGGGCCTTGATAATAACCAATACTGCCGTCTTCATGTTTCGATGGTTATTGATCGAACGGTATAGGTTGTGATATTGGTAGTTACTTGGGCCGCTACAGTATATCTGCGCATGTTTGTTGTTCGGGACGGTTGTGTCTTGAACTTACAGGTGTCAACAGGGTTTAAGCTACAGAGTGTTTGGCGTTCAGCTTGCATGTGCCGTAGCGAGGTGAATGTTAAGCCTTTGTAGGCAGTACAACCCCCAGTCTATACCCAAAGTAGGTTAGACTTGAAGACATTTCGGACACCTTAGGCAGGCAGTAGGGTCCAGGGGTTTAGCTGCAAAACAGGTCTAAAGTCTAAAGCTAGACTTGTTGTCATCGTCACAGCCAGTCGCATGCATGATCTATCAGGTCCCTGAACAGTGTAACTCGACTAAACGCTGTCCTTATCTCACAGCGATGGAACTTGTAGTATTTTGAAGGCCGATATGCACTTGGCTCAACCGCCAACAAACACAACTCAGAAGTAGTTCCCGTCACGTTCCATTCTGGTTTCAGGGAATTTCTACCACACATCCCTCCATGTCCATTTCTATGTACTATACTTTGTGTAGAAGTAGCCCCCAAACTCTCTTTTTGCAGGAGCAGGGTATTCCATTTTAGCATGGGAAGCTGGCACCTTTTTGGGGCACCCTGTGGGGCAATCAATTGCCCCCAGTACTAAACACCTCGCAGCCCAATACGGTTCAGGGCTTAGGGTTTAGGACGTGTTCCCCTTGGGCAGGATTTTCTTATCAGGCAGAGTTTCGTAAGTTTTCCCAAAATGGATTGGAGAATGCGTTGTCTTACCCTTTACTAAAGTCAAGATATTCATGAGACCAGGGAACTCAACAGCATGTTCCTTAGTTGGAACCTTTGAGGATCCCTAAAACTGTCGCCCAACCCCGTTGTCAAAACCCCAAAGTCCTAAATGAACCTCTAAGCTCCACAAGTTGAGGGTTTCGGTTTAGGATTTAGGTAACTCCAAACTCTGAACCTCTGAACCCCACACTCTAAGTCCTTAAACCCCTGAATCCCCCGAATGCCCTCCCACGAACATCAAATCCTCCCAACCACAACCCTCTCCCGCCCCCAAAGAGAAAGACATCAACAGCAATGTAAGGATTGCAATATGTAACATGAAAGAGTCGGCCTATTCTTTGTAGAAAAGGACCAGCAAGAGCTGCCTTCTTGGTGTGAACTGAAACTGGCGAAGCTTTCAGCCTAAAATCCTGAGGCCTTAAAAAGTCTAAGCCCCCTAAGTCTTTAAATCCCGCCAAAACCCCAACACCCCTAAACCTACAAACTGGAAAACTTGGAATCCCTAGACCCCCAAAGCCTTTATGCCCCGAAGCCCCCCCTAAGCCCTTAAACACCCCTAAACCATTGGCAGCTGAGGCAGGCGACCCACATGCGAGCTACAGGCCTATTGCCCAAGATCAAGGACCCACACAGTTCAGGGTTCAGGTGTTGGGTCCCAGGGTCTATGGTTTAGGGTTCCCCCCGGGGCAAAGGGTGTTATACTCACGTATATGTAGAAGGGTGTAGGTTTTAGGGTGGATATGGCATACTACCCAAGAAAAAAAACTGAAATGATAGGAGTAAAGTTTCGGTGTTTAGGCTTAATTGCTCAGATTTTTGGATTTAGTATACAAGTTCTACACGGTTATAAAGGGCTATTATAGGGTTAGGAGATGTCTGTCCCACACAGTTTCGGAAGTAACCCAACATAGCGTCGCGACCGGTGACGGTGCTCGCGTGGCCTGGGCGTCAACTTCTCCGGCATAACAGCCTCACAGACCTATAACCATTGACAGAGCTGGGCTGTCCCACGCAGCCTTGGAAGTGATCCAACATGACGGTCATTGCGTGGCCTTGGATGTGAACCTATGCGGCAAGCAGCCTCGCAGAAAGCCAGAACCTCCAAGCACATCACGTCATGCCTGCTTCGCGAATGAATTGCGGTGCCCGTCGGTGCTGTCTTGGCCCCCGCCGGGATGCCCATAAGACTGTTGGAACTAAACCCTAAATTTCCTAAATTACTTGCACTCAGGGTGGTCATAGTGCGGGTTGGCTTTTACGCTACGCACCGGTCCGAGCGAGCGGCCTGGGTATGTCCCCACACCAGCAAAGACCCTATGCCATGACCACACCCTAGACTCTAAACCACCTACCAAGCATCATCGCACCTAGGCCAGTGCATACCCTAAACATGTGTGCAAGACTGGCTTCCCATCCTAGGGTTGAGCGTTTGGGGAACCCCTGAACGCCAAACCCGAGGGCCAACTGCGCCCTGCGAATACCTACCACCTACAACTCTCTTATCCACCTCTTTCAAGCCAACTCGCTCGCGGTCTGCCAGAAAGGGGTTCTCGTGTTTCATATTGAGCCCAATTAGGGCCCTTTTAAAGGTAATTAGGCCATGGGGCTTCAAAGGTCCAGCCGCCCATCTTGGCAATCAAACGCGCAAAGCTCCAGGACGCGCAGAAGCGCGAGGTGATTCTCGAAGGCCCCGTGCACCAAGACAACTGGTTCGGTCTCAGGCTCAGCAATCCTGAACCCTAAAGGATCCAAAGAATGGACCCTCCTAACAATCCCCTACTTTCCCGATGTTGGGATCATGTTTTTGGGCTTCTTTGTTCGATCCTTCAGGGGTCTGGGATTGTAGGATATGGAGCTTCTCAAATAGAAGGCCTTACAATTTGATTGCCAAGGGAGTGTTAAACGAGGAAATCGACTGCTTGGAGATATTCATTTGAATAGGAAGGCTCTGATTCATGCAACGCTATAAAGATCCAGACTGGCAGGGATGACAGGGGTGTTTGAAGGAGTCGTATCTTGATGTAGTGGTTTGAGAAAGGCTTTGTCATTGATTGACCTTTCTAGCCCCAAGCAGGAGCGCTTCAGAAAGGCCTCATCGAGAAATACGACGTGGAAATAAGTTCCCAACTTTCCACAGGTACGCCTCATTCAGTGTTGTTCAATTTGCGATTGTAATGCGCAGGAAGAGTTACAGCTGCTTGGGTAGATTGTCTTCTGTGTGCTCACCCGCTAGATTCCCAATAGTAGCAACCTTTGCACCCAAATGGAGCTGTAAGGCTTGTCAAAATTGTGGCCCCTCTTCGGGCCCCCCTGGAAAATACGGCCTTTACATCTAGGGCGCCCAAACCGGGCAATGATTTCGCAAACCCGCAGTTCCAAACCCTCCCTACAAAACGCTACGTATACCAAGTTTCCATTTTCAAGCTTAATTTCATTTTTCAAGTTGTTTCTCCTTTATTGTGGTAATTATTGAAAAATTCTGTACTATGACCATCTAAGACCTCTCTACCCCATACAGAAGACCCTAAACCTTTTACCGTCCGAGGTCCGAAGAGTGACATACAGATGCTTGGCTGCGCGGAGCTGGGGTGTGGGGGTTTGGACGTTTGGGGTTTAGGGTTTGGGCTCAGGCCATATATATGTTTATATATATAGGGGTCTAGGAGAGGGTTTCAGGGTTTAGGCCTGTTGCAAGAGGGCGTGAGGCTTCAGTGTTGAGGGGTTTTGGGGCTTGATGCTCAAGGGCTTAGGGTCTTAGGGTTTAGGTACTTTAAGGATCACGTTGCCTTCTCTGCAGACGTTCAATGCTATGGGTCCTTGTGGCTCTAACAGGTCGGGAACAGCCACCGTCCAGACCTGCAAAAAAATGAACTGTGCTTAGAGTCAGACGGCCTTGGAACTTCATCCATTTCCAGGACAGTATAAGCAACTTCCTCTCTCAACTTGGATGTCCCTGAGACTTTGGCGACGTCGCCGCGGGAACAGAACACCCCGAGCCCGAGGGAGAATGAGCACGCTCCTCACCCAAGCCTAAAAACTCGTCCTGTAGACTTGTTGACTCGATCACCCGTACTTCCTCAGTTGAAGTGTTTGTTAATTTCCCTAAATTTCCCCAATGCGAGAAGGCAACGCAGCTTTTTCCTCAGGGGTCCTATGGGCTCTGGCAAAAGGGTACTGCCAGGCTTGGTCCTGACGGCTTCTCAGCGCAGTGTGCACTTTTCAGCCCCATTTTGGCAATGGAAGATGAGTCCTCGAGACTTTCGTGATCCCTGGAAGCCTCAGGGATAAGATTGCATGTCGGAAGCTTTAACCTGAGGCTTGAAGTGAAGGCCCGCGTTGGAAAACTGCTGTTCAAGAGGCCGCAACGAAGAGCGTGCCAAGTTCAAACTGTGCCAATATAGACCCTGCTACTTATTCTAGCGGGTTATACAGGGTCCCTAAAGAGGGGCCGTGTTCATTGGTACCCCCCCGATGTTCTTCAAGGGACTTCGGCGCTCCAGCGGCAATGAGCACATAAGTGAGATGAAGCACTGACGGGCCGTATAAGTACGACTCAGGGAAGCAGTGTTAATGATGCGAGAGGTTTACACCAAGATCGCCATGACCTTGAGCACCCTACATCTTGGGAATTGCAGTAATCTAGTATACTTACAAGGTCATGCAGGACTTGCAATATCAACAATTCGGACCTCAGAATTATGTCATTTTCGGGTTCCCTTGAAAGATTATGCCCTTTTGGGGTTACCTTGTTTGATACTGCCCTGGTATGAGGGGTTACCCAACAAGAGGCCGGCCGTAACTTTGATAACCCTCTATATCAGCACCGTGGTTCATGCGGACCGACGACATTTTTCAGGTTTGTTTGATACAAAGTACTACACCCTAAGCGCTAAACCGACTGCTCTCCTTCGAAGCGGACACCAGTGCAGCCAAAAACTTACCTTCGGTTAGCTAGGAATGAAGGAATGGATCCTTACAGTAGTCCCTATATCCTACTGGTTGCCATTTGCTTTTCCATTGTTTCATTCCCAGCTAATCAAAGGTAAGGAAGTGGGGCGGTGACCACTCAACCTCAACCTTGAATCGTTGGAGCAGCTCTTTTCCACAGACAAATGATAGTTGCGCAAATAGGGAGATGTATATAGGCTCCAAATTGCTGGACTCCCGATTAAAGGGACCCCAAAGTTTGGGAACCCCCAAATCTTCAAGGACGGTATCCCACTGCAAGACGGGCGAGCTGTACTTTCTGGACTTCCGTGGGTGTAGATTTGGGTCGTTTGCATCAGAGTTGATGAAAGGGTTTAGGGTCTCAGGTCATTCAGAGGTCAGAGCTGAAGGGTTTAAATAGGAGTCTTTCAAAAACGGCTACTTCTGTGAATGGCAGGCCAATATGGATAATGGAAGCGGATTGAAGAGGTCGCTCTAAGTTATGGGTGACGTAATGTAGAAGCCTCAATTGCTGCCAACATCGTACTATGTCCCCAAACCCTATTTCACTTCAATAGTAACAGGCCCTATGCTGAACCCTAAACCGTGAACCTGCGAACGCGCCATCCCACACATTGGCTTATATGAAGTTGAGGAGTCGGTTCAAGGGACACCGCGGCTTAGGGTTTAGGGTTTAGGGAGGGAATTCGGGAATGGGTTCATAGGTACTTTGAAAAGGGGTTTAGGATTTGCAATTTAGGTTTTAGCAGGGCTCATGGCTTAGCAGGCTTTAGTAATTATGATTTAGGATTCAGGGTTTAG
>CAJNIZ010036236.1:27059-40401 GCA_905231905.1 Symbiodinium pilosum | reverse complement strand
GGCGCGAGCCAACTCCACGTACTCTCTTTTGTATGTGGGGACGCAGCAAGGTGAGATAGGTCGGGCGGAGCCTCTCGGACGACGGATCATTCTGCTCGGAAGTTGGGTTCTCAGAGCAGGGCTGGTCGTGGACTAGTTCCAGGATCTGGGAGGTTGACGTGGTCTGGTGGACTTAGAAGTCAGCTCTTGCACGTGTAGCTTTCGGCTCCAGATGCGAAGACCCCGCGGATATCTTCCCTCTTCGAGTGGCACGAGAGATGTCAACAGTGGCAAAGGAGAAGGCCACTAATTCACATGGAGAGATGCTAGCTTTCGAGGCTTCGCGGATTCAAACTGAAAGAAAGCTTCGAAGGTTGCACGTGAAAGGGTTGGAGCTCGCATTCCCTTTTTGTGCGGGCCTATGGCAAGTGGACCACTTAGCTATCAAGTGCTTCACGACATCTTGCGTGAACGTGGGGTCCTAGCAGCAGAGGTGATTTTCAACTCGGGCTCGAAGACACTCTGAACGCACAACGACTGGGTGGACGCGGGACAACCGCTGGACATCCAGTATACCCTGCAATATACAAGTTTGACTGTGCAGGAGGCCGAGCCCGAGCTGGAGTGGCTTAGATACTGCACCGTGGCCCGTACTTACGTATCAGACATGTAAGATGAGTCAGCCTGTTCACAACAGACTTTTCCAGGGCCGAGGAAACAAAGGAAGGCAGCCGGAGGGCCGAAGCGTCATGAGCGCGCTTCGGTCCCCGAATTCTCCCACACTGGGCAGCAAGCCCAGATTAAAAAAAGAGCGCGACGCGTTGCACGCAAGCACGCTGCGTTTTTACGAGGTTGCTCCCAAACACTGATCCAGCTGAAGCCCCGGCGCTTACGAAGAGCTTTCAGACCGAGCAGGATGAGATCACAACCAGGCGGAGCCTAAGGCACATATTGTGTAGGGGCTGGGGTTTAGGGTCTCAGGGTGTTGGTTGTTAGGATCTTGGGTTTCGGGTTGGGTCTCAGAGCTCTCAAAAAATTATCGGGCCCTCACTTCAGCGACTCCTAACACCTGACACGGAACCAGCCAGTTTGGAGGGCTACCTGAAAAATCTCGCTCAGTGGTAAGCCTGACACAAGTACAACTTAGACTCACTACATCCCCTCTCTTTTAGCCCCAAGCCCTAAACTGGTAACCTACCAAAATAAGTGGACACCAATACAGACCCCAAAATATTATAATCCTTATTGCTCGGACCCCCAAAAGGTGCTCCTAATTTTGCAAAACCACCTGAGTCGTGAATCTGGCGACATCCCAAAGATTCCGCTCTGTATTCAAGAAAGACGCAGGAGGCCCAGCATGACATCCCTCGGCTAAATTTAGTGTTCATGGAATGACAAGCCTTAAGAGAGAGAATCAACAATTTCCCAGAAGGATTCCAACAATCATTAAAATTAAACAGGCACTCTGGAACAGAGTTTCACATGTAGAGGCATCAGCTTCACGTTCCCTAGCGCACCCCCTAGGTTGCCCTTTTATCACAAGGACGTTGTTGTCGCCATGAAAGCCCCCGTTTAAAGCCTGGATGGTGAGAAAAGATCCATAGACCGATTCTTTGTTGAGTTATCCCAGGTGCCATTGGCGATTCTCAGCTTCCGCACGTTTCTGAACTACCGCCGCACCTCCGGTG
The DNA here is from genome assembly GCA_905231905.1 of Symbiodinium pilosum. Taxonomy (NCBI): domain Eukaryota; class Dinophyceae; order Suessiales; family Symbiodiniaceae; genus Symbiodinium; species Symbiodinium pilosum. The sequence continues at coordinate 38,734 of CAJNIZ010036236.1, read as the reverse complement.
CGCTTAGTCATAAAGACGAAGATGCATAATGTTCACGGGGCTTTGGGGGGGCCCGGCTGAGGTGTTGACAGCGAATAGAAGAAGGATCGAACAAAACATTGCGCGTAGACGTTTGTTTGCTAATTGTGCTAGAGCAGTCTGTCTGGAGCGCAGCAGCAAATCATGAGGGTACCTCTGGTATCTGCCTCATCACTTTTAGTGAGTGTGGACCACGTAAACTCTACATAACACAGCCCTAAACGTGTCCTGCGGATTGAAAGTCGCTTGCTTATTATAGCCTTCCAATAGATCTTTATCAAGGGAAGGGGATCATTTTGAGACATTTGCAAATGAGATGACAATTCCTTTTCCAGCAGCACATGTAGCCAGGATGGCAGTGGATGTTGTGTTCAGGATTTAGGGTCCAGGGTTTTCAGAAACGAGGGGGTGGGGTGAGTTGCCAAACTTGCATGCTAAACCGTATACCCTAAATAGGGACTTCGGCAACCCACTTATGATCGCTATGTATCCCTGGAGTCCCTCTATGAGCGCCTTGGTTCCAGGAATCTTATATCAGAAGCTAAACCCGTACCCTTATAAACCTTAAAGCTGAGGATCTAGGGCTTTGGGCTCAAGTCCTCAAGCTGGAAGTCTAGATCCCAACAACAGCATCGCCCTATATCGCGCTCTTCTGTCTTTGATGTAATCCTTACCACAAAAAGCCTCAACAACAGCACCCGCTGGGTTTTGATTACGTGAACTCCTGACAACCTGAGCCCCTAGTTCAACTGAACCCCACAAAAATAAACCGTCAACCCTACAGTGAACTCTCAGTATGCTTCGGACTTTGCTCAGGCGTGAAGGTGGGCTCGCGACTGGGCCGCGCAGTGTATTCTGAGCGCATGCTTCGGGTTGAAGGTTAGGATTTTGAGGGGACTAATAAAGAGTTTAGAGAGTTTAGGGCTAGGACTTTGGGTTCAGGCTCAGAGCGGAAGTTTATATCGAGGGCTGAGGCTTAGGATTTAGGTTCTGGATTGGGATTTAGAATTCAGGGTTCGGGCCAGGAGTTAGGGTTCAGAGTGTTGGATTCCAGGTTGAAATTGTAAGGTTGGAATTCATGATGAGACCATTAGAGTTGAAGGTTCTTGTGGTGCGTTGATGTGACGTTCTGGGTGATGTGTCTGGCCTTGAGATGGAGGCCCAGGGGCCTACCCCAAACGTCAGAGTCCTGCTGTAATCTCTTTCACTTTCCCTACAACCCACATGCCCCCATTTCTTCCACAGCATGAATCAGAGACTACTGTCATTTGGAGTGTTGGTTTCTATGTCAAAGTAGAATACAAAGGACTTCAATCAGCAAGACGGGGAACCCCAAGAATATAGCAGGAATAAAATGGGAATATACCTACCATACCAGGGTCCTTGTATTCCTTGTCCTTGTAAGGAACCTAGACCTCCAAAATCCTACGATGCTCTCCGCGGATCCAAACCAACTTGAGGGCTGCCTCTGGCTAGCAGAGATTAAAAAGGGACAAGTCTTCAGGCCTACCATAGTATATTGGGGTTATGTAGGGATATTGGAAAATGGAAATTACTATCCCTAGATTCAGACAACCTTACATGCCCTGAGATTTCCCCGGCAGTATATACCTGGAGCATGTTACAGTTTGTTTGATACTGATGAGGAGGAGCAGCAGGAAGTGAGGAGGACGAGGAGAAGGAGGAAGAGAGGGAGGAGGAGGAGGAGGAGGGGAGAGATGATTTAGCGGAACAATGTCACGGTAAATCATGGGCATGCCATTTTTTATTTGCTGCAGGTACATGGTCCAGGTGTGGGGTACCTGTATCCCTGACTTAGACCACCCAGACCCCCTGCCCGGACCCTGCGTACCAGTCAGCCGTACTCTTTAGTACCCGTGGGCGAAAACAGCATCCGTACACTCACATAAGCTACATCTAAACTCCTCAAAGGGGATTATATTATAGGGTTTAATATAGGGGAGAATTCTAGGGCTTATTAGGGATATATTAGGAGTTTAGACTATAGTTTACATAAACGTTTAAAACAGAACACCCTTTTGATATCGATAACTGATAACCTAAAGCCTGAACAGTAGCTCTTAGCTGAACGACACGAAACCCTTATCCATGGCTCACGCACAGATCCGAGGGTTTGAGGTAAACTCGGGTCGAGAAACAAAGATATAATCCATCTGTGCCCCATACGCAGGTATTGCGTCGTCTACAAGCCCTAAACCCCAAAACCTTTAAAACGGCACAATAAAATGATTATTGTCCAACCTAAGGGTTTAAACCAAATTCCCTTGAACAGACCCAGTCTGTGTTGTAAGGGTTTAGAGATCCCGAAATCCCTAAACCCTAAACCCTAAATCCTAAATCCCAAAATCCCTAAACCCTAAACCTGGTTCGTGGCCCAACTGCAGGGTCCAACCCCGAAAATCCCCTAGGAGTGCCGGTATTTCCTCCATGCTCTTTGACCGCTGTTTGGACAAGGAGCCGGGTGGTGGCGCATGAGCCATAGGTTTAGGGGTTTAGGGTTTGAGGGCTTTAGGGTTTAGGATTTTTGGGTTCTTGGGTTGTAGATTTAGGGGTTTGGGTTTAGGGTTGTGGGTCTAGGCATTCAGGGTTTAGGGTTCAGGGTTGGGGGTCTGGGCATTCAGGGGGTATCAGCATTATATGAGCTACGGACTAAACGTTAGGTTGTTGGGGACCTCCAGCTTCAGGGGGAGAACCATACGTTGTTTGGAGTCTAGGCACTTATTACGCAACATACTAGAACTTAAATCCAATGGTCATATAGGTGTATAGATGTGAAAACAGAATTAAGGCTAAGGATGTCTGATGTACACATTGTTATTTCTTGCTGGTGTTGGTCATTGTGTATAGGATTCAGCAGGAATATTTGTGAGTTAAAGCATGTGGTCTGCATGAGACCATACAGAAAAGACCTGGCTTACATGGCTTTTTGGGGGCTAGCGTTTGCGGGTCAGGAAATATAAATCCTAAACCTCAAACCCTAAACCCCCTAAACCCTGAACCCTAAACCCCCTAAACCTCCTAAACCCTGAACCCCCTGAACCCTAAATCCTGACCCGAGTGTAGAGAAGTAGGGCCCGCTGAAGGTGGCTTGATTAGATGTTGCTTTTGCCTGGCCACTGGCCATGCCGTCCTAATTTCAAACCAAAGGTCAGCGAAGGGGATAGGGTCTAGGTTAGGTGGACGCCCCACCCAGTAATAGTGACTATAGGGAATAGTAAGGATTATATTAGGGTCCTCTTATATTCCCATTATACCACTATTACAGGGGGGTCCTCCTAAGGTCTAGGGATTTAAGGTCCGTTGAAGATCCCGTGACCAAAGAACATATTCCAACTCTGATATTAGCAAGAAGTTGGAAACAGAATGCAGACAGAAGGGCTGTCGCGGAATACGGATGACGGAGGAAATTTTGCACCACTTCAAATCCCCAATATACTGTATTTCCTAGGGTCTGAGAGAGATATAGGGAGCAGTGTGCCCTACTTGGGGCCTTTCTTCCCTGCAGCGGCCACGCTTTAACAATTTTGGGGTGACATCATTGCATGTCTGCGCAAGCAAGTAGACATGTATCTATTCAGAGAAGGTCGCTGGCCGAGTTTAAGACTGCTTTCCTCGAGAGTTGGATTCTGGTGATGAGATACCTTTAATTCCTTGTAATTACCAAAACGCCTAAGCCCCCACATTCTCAACCAAGCCCCCCTAACCTAAGCCCGCCCCTTTTGGAATAGCATCAAAACTTACACATCCTTAGATATCTGTACCTATCGCTATGTGCCCATATATGTCCCCGTGTGGCGGTTTCCAAAAATGAAGGGAACCGGAACGTAGACCCCAATGTACTAGAAACCTGCTTCTGGGGACCCCAAAATGGTACCCCTAATTTTGGGAAACCCTAAACCCTACACCCTACATAACCCTATAACCCCTACAGAACCCCTATTATCCAAAAAAAAATACCCCTAATTTTGGGAAACCCCCATCTACCCCTTTAAAGGGGCCCGTGGTCTTCTGACGGCCTTGCTGTTTCCAGGATGCTGCCTTGATGAGGCTGCTGCTTGGCCTGGCAGAAAGGGGGTAACATAGGGATTAGGGTTTTGAAATTTAGGGATTAGGGTTTAGGGATTAGGGTTTAGGGATTAGGGTTTTTTGAAATTTAGGGATTAAGGTTTCGAAATTTAGGGATTAGGGTTTAGGGATTAGGGTTTAGGGTTTAGAGTTTAGGGTCTAGGTTTAGGGTTGCAAACGGATTAGGGTGTAGGGTGTTAGGGGAATGGAAAGGAAATGGAAACTACTACATTATTCGCGGTTCAGGGTTCACGGGGATGGTTGTGCAGAACTCACCTTTCCGCCGAACTGCTGCGTTGAGGGTTTAGGGTCAAGAATTTGTGGTGTAAAGGTATGGACAGTCAGTGTCCGCGTAGTACGGATTTTCAGGATGAAATTATTACGGTTTTGGGTAAAGGGTTTTGTTTCCGAATATACCTACCTAGGCTTACCTATCCCTCAAAACGGCGTTAAGGGTCTTGGTGGTTCAGGGTGAAAGGGTGGTCTAGGGTCCACATGGGGTCTGTGAGCATTGAGGTTTCGGGGTTCTGCTTTGAAAAGGACAACTGGTGATAACCAAATAATATTCTATAGATTCTTTTCAATGTGGTTATAAGCAACACACGTCTTTTGTGATTTACTTTGGCTGATGCTCCCAAATCGCGTTAAGTTTAAGATTGTAGACTAAGGCTTTAGTGTTTCGCGTAAAGGGTTTGGGGTTGTCGCGCCCCTTCAACAGAAGAATGCACCACTCCCCCGTGTTTTAAAGCACAATCGTGTTTACACAGCGCTTGTATGGGGTTCCATCGTAAATGGGGAGGGCCCCTAAACCCTAATCCCTAAACCCTAAACCCTAAACGTAGAGTAGGATTTTGAGGCGAGGGCTTCTGGAGGTTCAAAGTTTAGTTGCAGGGCTCTAGCAGCCGTGAAAAGTGGTCACACCATTCCGCCTGCGGGTTTCGGGGACAGTGTTATAACTGTGAGTTTCTAAAATAGCCTTATAGCGAAGAATTACAGCAGGCTATTCTAGCAGGGACACTGAGTTTCGTTGGGATGTGCGGGGGGCACTAGCTTTGATAGATACCCATATGGGTTGGTGCAGCAACCTTCTCGTGCAGAGGCTCCACTAAACCAATCCCACTTTAGTAAGGAATATTACTATCCGGATCCTATTATCATGCGGGTACGTTAACTCTGAATCTTGAACTCGAAGCCCTTGATGGTGGATTTTCCTTGCGCTGCTTCCGAGGCTCCCAGATGCTGCTGAGGCCCAGGTTTTCGCTGAGTGCGCCCGCGGCCCAGGATGTGTGATTAGTGGCTACACGTCCTTCTACGCTTACACACGTTGCAGGCGAGTATACATTCTAGCGTTTGTGGCTTAGAGCAGGGATTACGGAGTGTCGAATGTTAGGTAAAAGCTGTCGCGTAAAACTAAACCGTATTGCCCCACATGTGGTCGCAGCTATACCTTCCCCATGCGTCGAATTCCAAGCCGACGCCATACGGTTTAGGGTTTATTGCTTTAGTGCCTTTCTGTAAAGCAACTACTTGTTTTAATGGCAATGTGGGGCTTACCCAAACTTCGGGGTACTTTATTGAGGGTCCCCATACGAGGGACCATAGCAGGTGGGGGTCTATATTAGGGACCCTAAGCCCTAAACTCGTTTAGGGTTTCAGGTTCTCAGCGGAGGCCCTGGGGTTGACCTTCTCCTGGCTAGGTTACTACAACATGGTATAGGGTTTAGGGTGTAGGGCTTAAGTTACCATAGCACAGGTAGATATTAGGACCTAATATTTATTAGGTGGACTCTCACCCATTAATAGTGTCTACAGGCAGAATCGCGATTCTCGTGGGGTCCATAAATTCCTATTATACCACTATTACAGGGTAGGGGGTCTAAGGCATATAGTAAACAATAGAGTTTCCTTATACCCTAAACCCTAAACCCTTATAGTAACTTAATTTACTCTCCTTGACAGCAAGCCAATTTTCGCCTGAAGCCTGCGGCCTTGAGTGGGGGTCTGTCCGGCTCTTGGGAGTCCTCGGGTTTAGGGTTTAGGGTTTAGGGTTTTGCAAGTTTTGTTTTGGTGGAGCTTCTTTCAACTGTTGCACGTTAAGGTCCAGGGGGTCCCTTTTTTCACAGCAGGGTGCCCAGAATCAATTTTTTGGGGGTGTGGATCGGGAAAGAGCTGCCAAGAACAGATATTCTTGCAGCGGACAGCAAACTGTATGAAACACGGCCAGCGGCAAGCAAGCTCTTGGAGAACATTCCGTGCGCTGTTGTTGTTTAATCCTGGCATTCCTGGCTTACAGGCCTTAAACAACAACAAACCCCAAACCATTGGAATCCTTGAAAGCCAGACAGCATTTAATACTTCGTATATGCATTTGGATCGGGGCCTTTCGCCACCTTCATTTACACACAACCTGCGAAGTTTGCGTAAGCTGCAAGACAAACATGTGTAAATCGAGAGGCCACCAGAACAGTCAACACCTTAAATCCTAAACCCCAAACCCTAAAACCCTAAACCCTAGACCCTATAAACCCCTAAGGATCCTAAACCCCTTTAGGCTCCTTCGAAGGCCTAATATCTTGGTCGCAGTTTCATTCGGTCGTTACAGGTGCTCACGTCTGAAAGGGAAACTCCATGGTGACATTTACACCTAGACCCTAAACCCCAAGTATGGGACCCTAAACCCCTAGTATGGGACCCTAACTCCCCAGAATAGACCCCCAAAAAAGGCTCAATTAGGAATTTCAATGCTTGTTTAGGGTTATTCGGTTAGGCTGCAGGGTTTAGGATTTGTGGGGAGTAGGGGGCGGTGTAGCATAGGGTCCCATGATCTTATGGTCAAAATAGGGAGTTAGTTTGTTCGGGAGCGTCTCCAGTCTGTAGGTTCTCCTTCAACCCATTTCCGGCTTGCAGTTATGGAGCTTAGTTTAAGCTGCCAGTATCAGGAAGCCACATTTGTTACCAAATGTCCATGTGTTAGTTCCCCAAAATAAGGGTACCCCAATATGGACCCAAATGTATTTATAGAGACCCCCAGAAGAGGTACTCCTAATTTTGGGGAACCCTCACATGATGCTTAAGTTGCTCAATGTTGTTGAATGTCTGGTGAGGCCGTGGCTTACTGGGTGCTGCTTGAAGCTCATAGGCATGCGCGTGTGTATCTTCTGCGGGACTTTCTCCTGGGTTTAGGGTTTAGGGTTTAGGATTTAGGATCTTGAGGTGCTTCTAGGTAGGTATTACCCCCCCCCCACCCATAATAGAAAATCCGATGGAAAAGAGACAGGAAGATGAGATGGATTCTGGGACTATGTATGGAGTGGCTTATGGGAGTTTAGTGCTGGGTAGGGAAAAGCCCAAATTATAACCAGGTAATTCTGTAGCCTCTTAGGCAACTACCACGATTTTCTGAAAACGGGTAATTTCTGTGCATTCATCACCCCTAAACCCCAAACCCTAAGCCCTCTATATATATATATATACTGTTAGGAGGAGCCCGAGGGTCTCCTTCTGATCCCCATACATCCCTGTTGCCCCCAGGGTAGGGTTCAGGGTTTAGGGTTTAGGGTTCCCCAGTAGTTTTCCAACAAGATAAATTCCATTTCTTGAGGGTTTTGATTGTCTAGCAGTATTACCCCCCAATGATGTCCCTAAGCTTCCCCTACTTATGGAAACTACCATATAAGCCTCCAACTATGTTTACTTTAGCGCTGCTCCCCCCCAACGTGAACAGTTGGCTGATGGTCAAAAACAAAAAACATAGAACCCTTCTTGTAAAACCAAAGACTGTTGCAACCCAAAACCCTAAACCCTAAACCACAAGGACGACCCAAAGGAGAAGCTGAACGTTTCTGAGTTGCGCAGTTGCGAGGTCTTACCCTAAACCCTAAAGCCTAAGCCCTAAACCTGGGATTGAGGTAGCTTAGGGTTCTTGGGTTCACCCCTTTTGAGCCCAAAGCCTTAAACCCCGGAGCTGCAAGTTACCTGAGGTCCTAACACCATAGCAAGCGTTCATGCAATGCAAAGTGCCACCCTAAACCCTAAACCCTGGAGAAGGCTTGGACATGTTACAGGGTTCAGGGTTTCAATGGTGGATATCGAACTGAGCTGTCATAGCCACACCCTTGAAGAGCAGAAGCTTATATAATATGAAACCCTGAACAATTACGAGCATCATCCCCCTCGACTATAACCCTAGTAGAAGCTAAGCATAACATGCTTAAAGCCCTATTCTATTTAAAGGAACCCTACATCATAAATCCTAGAAACCCCTATGATGCAAGCCCAGCTTCGATTTGAGCTAGGCTATAGTCTAAATTCTGAGTATCCCCCTGAATAGCCCCTATCATACTCTCTTATTAATCCCCTTTCAAGGACTTTACAGCATAGCTCATGTCATGTTGCATCTTCGAATCCAATGAGTTTAGCGCTCAGCGTTCAAGGCTTAGGCCCTAAACCCTAAACCTTAAACCTTAAACCCTAAAACTTTTTCCACTGTTTCTAATACACTCTTTGGGATCCCCATGCGTTCCTATAGAGAATCCTTATAGAGGGCCATAAGTCACCCAGCCAAATGTCCCACGCCTATGGACCTGAAATGACAAAGTCCATATGAGCCATAATCTAAACTCCTTGAAGGGGGGTTATATAGGGGATTATATAGGGTACTACTACAGGGGTTATTACGGGGGATGCTAGGAGTTTAGACTATGGCTCATATCAGGATCTTGCTTGAAACCCATGAAATCTCGAGCCCTGGGACCTTGTCACAAACCACACTCTGGGTTTAGGGTTTAGGGTTAGTTATTCAAGGATCAGACCATAAGCACCTAAACCCTGAATCCTGAGCATCCCCAGGCGTCCTGATCCTGAACCCCAAGCATCCCCAATCTTAAACGCCCACCAACACTTGACCCTCACGCACGTTTTATTGAGATTTGAATTTAGCTCGTTTCGTGTACCTGTTAGGCTGAAGGACCGTCAGTTTCAGCCCTAAAGCTTCAGAAATTCCGCCTTACAGTCGTCTGCAAAGACCCAAAACCAGCTGTCAACCCCAACCCCAAAATCAAGGGACTTTACTGGGAACCCCAAACAGGGAACTCCAAGACTATTATCGGAATATAATAGGAATATACCTACCAGGGTCCTTGTATTCCATTATATTCCTATTACATTCTTGGGGTTCCCTTTTTGGGTTCCCAGTAAAGTCCCTTTACAAAAGTTGAATGCCGCAGCTTGGCTTTCAGCTGCAAATCCTTCCCGGTGGTCGAGTGGAGGACCAATTTCATCCTGTCCTTCGGGAACCAACAGGGTTTAGGGTTTAGGGTCTAGGGTTTAGGGTTTAGGACAAAGAAGCTAAGACAATCCGCCAGAAATGCTCCACCCTGAGCGAAACCCTGGAGATACTCCTCTTTATAACTTCTAAGGTCCTTCGCAAACCGTTATGCAAAACTCTACGTGTGTTATGTCCTGTCCCTGCCACGAAAAGTCTGCTTCGCCATGAGCGGGGGGGTCCACGGATGGCAGTTCACCGGGTGCCTCGTCTGGCCTTCTGGGCTGTCGTCTTCCAGGGCTCTTATACTGAGATTATTGGGGTTATATTGGGATGATGGAAAAATGGAAACTATTATGATATTAGGGTGTAGAGCTTGGGGCTTAGGGCTTTGGCGTGTCGGGTCTAGGAGTCAGAAGCCCGCGGTTTGCTTGGAGGATCTCTTCACTTTGTAAGTTTGCTTAGTAACTTGGGGTATAGGGCTTATAATCGGGGTTATGCGGGGTAGGTAGACTTACTAAGTCAAAAGATCATTCAGGTAGGGCGTCCTAAACCCTAAGCCCTTCGCCAGAAGGCGCTTTTGGCAAGAGTATCAGGGGTTAAGGATCCTGCCCACTGTCCCAACCACTTCTATGGATCCCCAAATACCTGGACCTTTCATGTCCTGTTTTCGGAGAGGCTCCATAAAGTACTTGTAAACATGTAGGACGGAACCAAAAAAGGAAGGACATACAGATTTGAAGTAAATCCTTAAACACCTAGTTGTACACCCTAACATAGCTCATTACAGGAACCCCTCAAAATGTGCCCCTCATTTTTGGGAAGCCACCGAATCCAGCTGCGCGGAACACCAAGGTATTGGGATGATCTAGCACTGGGAGTGTGGAACTAGCAGGAGTAGTGTCTAGCGTACGGGGTTAACCGGCCTTCACCGGGGATTGCTAGCTTAGGGTTTCGGGTTTAGGGTATAAGGTTGGAGGATGAGGGTGGCAGGTTTGGAGAACAGCGTTTGGGGGTTAAAGTTTCGGGTGTTTAGGTTCTTGCTATAGACTATAGACGCCGCAACGCAATCCACATTTCTGCAAGGAGTAAATGTACATTACGACCCCCAAGGTAACATGAAACCCATACAGGAGGCCCTTTACAAAATATAGTAGTCTTGATAAGGCCTTTGTCCATGTTAGCTTGGGTGGGTGTAGGCTTTGGCACCAGAAAAGCCGGAAGACATGAGGCCGCAGTCAGTTCGATGCTCACGAAATCCCTAGTTCTGCAGCTCTCTATCCTACGCTTCACACCCTGCACCCTCCGCATGGTTCAGGTCTGCGGGATCAGGGTGTAGTGCTAAAGGCTGAGCGAAACCCCCAACCACAGTTTGGGGTTTAGGTTGGGTACTGCCCCCCACTGTAACAGTCTATATTAGGGGTCCTATTAAGGGCTATATATACCCATATTGTAATTATCATCCAACTGTTACTGAGGGGGGGCAGTACCCAAGGTTCAGGGTTTAGGCTTACAAGGCATCATTCCGGCAGGAGTGGCCAGGTGATCTTGATGTATTCCTCATTCACCTTCAGTTCGATCCCATACGATCGTCAAGCCTATAGTCCCCCTTAAGTAGATAGAATATGGGGTATATGGAGATCTTATTATAATATGCCCAAAGCCATATGCTATCTGTTTACGGCTTAGGAATCCCAAAAGCAAAGGCCACACACTAAGCCCACAAAGATCCCTATGTCATCATCTTAGCAACATCTACAGTGCCCTGGTATTGCAAAACCAGGCATCCCTGAACCCTAAATCCTAAACCCTAAGCCCTAAATGATCAGCCGTAAATCCTAAACCCTAAACTCCAAACCCTATATCCTAAGCCCTAAACCCTAAATATCCTTATATCCCCCTTTAGGTGGATAATTTTTGTCCTTCCAAGCAAGGCCTGGCCAACGCCTCGCCGGTGATGACTCGGACGTTGACTTTCAGCCTGCAGAAGGGTTTAGGGTTTAGGGTTTAGGATTCAGGGTTTGGAGTTTAGAGTTTAGAGTTTAGGGTTAAGGGTTTAGGGTGTCTCAGTGAGGGGGTGCGCTGGTGCTGGAAGCACCCAGACGCGCACCCTGACCTGCACAAGCCCACCCCCGCTGGCGATCCACCCTTGCCTCGACCTTTACAGGTTTATGGTTCTCTCGAACTCTGATCGCGCTCCTGTCTTCTTATTTGTCCTGCGCACCTGGCTAGAGCAGGCGGGTGCAAGGTTTGGGCTGGGTCTGGCTCGAGGCTTCTTGTGTAGAAAGACCGGGCAGGTGCAAGGTTT
>CAJNIZ010036236.1:12034-26959 GCA_905231905.1 Symbiodinium pilosum | reverse complement strand
TTACAATATGGGTCCCAACCGGTCTCTTCATTTGGGAAACTCTAGGCCCTAAACCCTCAGCCCCATATTCTATCTACTTAAGGGGGACTATGCGGTAAACATTTGGGGAACCCTAAACCCAAATTTTAGGCCCAGATCCACTCCATGCTCAGGCCCGAGCCGGCGCGCTGAGGACGATTCAGAATACAATTAAGCGGCTCTGAAGCAGGGAGTTCTATAGGGTTCAGGGATTAGGGTTTAGGGGTTTAGGGTTTAGGGTTTAGGTTGGGTACTGACCCCACCCCCCCAGTAACAGTTTATATCAGGTTCCCATTAAGGGTTATATTTTACACTATGATATGTAGTACCCAACTGTTACCGAGGGGGGGCAGTACCCAATCTATAGGGTTTAGGCTTTGGGGATTCGGAGTTTAAGGATTTCGGGTTTAGGGATTTAGGGGTTAGAACATAACCCTGGGTTTAGGGTTTGGGGATTCAGAGTTTAAGGATTTCGGGTTTAGGGATTTAAGGTTTAGGGATTTAAGGTTTAGGGATTGATTACGGTTTTGAGATTTCGGGTCTAGGGTTTAGCATAGGGCTTGTAGAAAGAAGTTTACGGTTTTGTTCAAGGCTTGGGTTCAGAGAGATGGTCTTGGAGTGTAAAATTCGAGGTTATTCAGGGTTTAGGGTTTAGGTCGGGTTCGAGCTTGTAGGGATTCTGCTTTTTGCGGTCCCAGCTGCCCTGCAGCAGGGCTGCTGGGGTTTCAGGGCTTTTGGCTTTAGATTTTAAAGCAGCATTTTGCTAAGGCTTGCAGGATTTTGTGTTGGGGCTTGGGGTAGGATCTAGGATTGGGGGGCTTAGGGTTTAGGGTTCGAGGCTGATCTGCTGCAGGGAACTTTGGGTCAATTCCCCAGCCAGTAATGGGCACCGAAAAGGATTAGTGTAAGCATATGAGCTATAATCTAAACTCCTTAAAGGGGGGTTATATAGGGGATTATATAGGGGACTACTATAGGGGATATTAAGGGGGATACTAGGAGTTTAGACTATAGCTCATATTGAGGCTTACTAACTCCACGTTAAGGAGTCATTACTATAGGGGGGACTGACCTAAAGGGAACTCAGGTTCATGGGTGGGTAGAGAAAGCAGTAGAAGTTACCTAGGTTCATCTTTTGAGCTGTAGTCTAAACTCCTTAAAGGGGGGTTATATCGGGGATTAAATAGGGGAGCATTGCAGGGCATATAGAAGGGGATGCCAGGAGTTAAGACTATAGCTCATTTCAGTTCTAGCCCCTCATTCATGGCCACTCATGAATCCTCAAGTGCTGTTTACAAGAGCCTACTCTTGCAGAGCATGTGTGGGCTGTAGCCCTAAGCCCTAGGGTCTAGGGCTATAGTAGCCTGAATCATTGGGGAATATATCGGCCAGACATACCGGGGCCTAAACTTTGTGTCGGGTTTGGAGCTTGTAATCCTTAGCCAAGGGTGTGGCGCATTTGGTCGGTGGGTGGGGGGTTTAGGTTAGTGTCAGGCGGACAAGAACCAGGGACCATACGCAGGTTGCGAAACGGTCTATGCAGGTGGTGAACATTTGTCTAGCTTTTAACTTTCATGTGGCAATTCTGTGTGAGGATGTGCCGGTCCAGCTTAAAATACCTGGTTATAAGCCAAACCTGTGAAATCCAAATGGATCGTTGTTGAAATTCTGTTCCGTCTCGAAAGTGGTAGACATCCATGAAATCAAGCTAGCACCTCTCATTGTACTTGGGCTTCTCGACAGAGGGCTGAACGAACAGGCCTGAACGTGTAACAACAAATATTCCCTCCGATACCTTGTATGAGCACACTGTAGGCAAACCCTAGATCCATGTAGGCGTTACTTCGGCACCCCAAATCCCCCAAATAAGCGGTCGCTACAAGGTTGAGGGTTAGGGCCACACTCCTTCTGTAAAATCCCATTAAAGTTTGTGTTCGCTTGATTAGAAAATGGTGGAAAAGGTCCTTACTTCAACCAACCCCCAAAACCGTTGCCACACTCATGTGTGTAATATCCCACTATCGTCATATGACGCTTTTCGAAGAATCGATCAGCGCCAAGGATCCTCAAAACTAGGTTTAGGCTTTAGGGTAGCTGAGTAGGTCGCCTTTGCGCTGACTGTTGTTTTACCTTCCTTGGGCCGTTCAAAATTTTAGGTCCTTCTCGGAGAATAGGGAGTACATATGTTATTCGACTATACAAGGTGGATCCGTGATAACCCCAAGAAGTAAACCCTAAATCCTGTCTGCTGTGGGAAGCCCAAACCTTGGTCCCATTTGGGTTTAGGGTTGTTACTTGAGTTACTACTGTTGCTGTGGACGATCATTGTCGTTCTTATCCCCACTATTGCTAATATGCGAGCATTGCTGCTGTTACCCTTGTATTTGCTAGTACTAGCACCTATTAGACCGACTAAGACTCCTCGTCCTCCGATGACTACAGATACAATTATTGCTACTCTCACCACGGTAGGTACTAAGAATTCAGCACGGCCAGAAGTACTCTAAGCCCTGGGAACTATGGAGCTGAACGATTCTGAGGTCTTGCAGGACTTTCAAATCAACAGTATCAGGAGTCCCTAAACCCCAAACGGGTCCTAAACCCCAAACGGGTCCTAAACCCCAAACGGGTCCTAAACCCCAAACCCTAAACGCTAAACCCTAAACCCCAAACCGTAAACGTCAAGCCCTAAACCCCAAACCCTAAATCCTAAACCCTGAATCCTAAACCCCAAACCCTAAGTCTGGGGGATGGGGCATAAGCCACCAATAGCTTGGGGACCCACTTGAGTTTAGGATTTAGGCCTTAAGATTTAGGATTTAGGGTTTAGGGTTGAGGGTTTAGGTTGTAGGGTTTAGGGTTTAGGATTGAGGCTTGAGGCTTTAGGGTTCAGGGTCTAAGGTTTAGTGGGTTCCTATAACATAGTAACCAGAGTTACGTCCACTACGAAGTTCCCCTGCCCCCCCAAGTAGGGTAAACAAATTGGGCTTCAGGGTTCAGTGTTCAAGGTTCAGGGCGGAGGACTCAGAGCTTGGGGGGCTTGACTGAACAATTCATTTGTTGAAGCTTGTCAACGGCACATGGCTCATCCATGCACCTCTGCCGGGCTACTTTACATCCATCATGCTTCCGCGCGTTCATTCGCTTGAAGTTGTTCACATGCTTCCCTACTTCTCGCCATTTGACTGCAGGTTTGCTCATTCTTTGTCGGTTAACAACAGGCAAATACAAGCCTGGACCCTAAAGTGCCACCAAACGGCAAACCCTAAACCCTAAACCTGAAAGAACAAATTATCTTGAAGCCCAAGCCCTAAATCCTTTGTATTACCTACTTTGGCTGATTTGGAGCATTCTCTAAGGCAGTTGCCCTAAACCCTAAACCACTACTTTGGAGCATTAGGATTCCTCTTCCCTAAAGCCCAATATCCTAATCTAGGCCCACTATAACCCCCAATAGTACTGGGATGCTGTTAAGGAACTTAAATTAAGTCTTAAGTTACCATAATATATATACATATATTAAATAATAGGCTTTCCCCAATATAGTGACTTAATTTAACCTATATTCCCCCAGCTTCCATTTCATTCTCCATTCTATTTTCCATTTGATTCTCCATTATAGGGGGACGCTATAGTAACTTAATTTAAGTTCCTTAACAGCAACCCAGATTACTCCCAATGAGTTCTCAAGGAATGGCTACGCGCCTTTGACGAACTCGGAGCTTCTGAAGTACCTGGAGCAGGGGGCGCCTTGCGAGGGTTTATAGGGCTTATAGGGCTTATAGGGTTTTTAGGGCTTATAGGGCTTTTAGGGTTTATAAGGCTTTTAGGGCTTTAAAGGCTTTTAGGGCTTATAGGGCTTTTGGGGCTTTGCGGGCTTTTAGGGCTTATAGGGTTTAGGGGTTTTCGGTTTTAGGGCTTGGCTAGACATGCCAGGGTCCTGTCAAAGTAGGAGACGCTTCCAAAGTGTCTTGGAAGCACCAAGGGATCATGGGTGTTCCAACCAAGTGGGAGCTTTGAGAAAAGACCTTCCTTATGCCCTGAACCCTAAACCTCATTAGGGACCCCATACTCTTGTTTTAGAGTCCTGGAATACCCTTAACCCATCAACCCTAAACCCCTAAACCTCATTTGGGACGCCTAAACTTTTTTAAAAAAAGAAAAAACTCATTAGGGACCCCATGCTCCTGTTGGAGTCCCTTGATATCCCTGGAGTCTCCGCAGGGCCACCTGCTTGGAAGAACTCTTGAGAGAAACTGCCATGCCTTCAGGGTCAGGCTCTGACCTTTTTGGGGGTTAGGATTTAGAGTTTAGGGTTTAGCGGCTTTGTACAGTGGAGGGAGGAAATCTTTAGCCCCACCCTCTCTATTACAACAGGTTTCAGCTTTCCTCCATAAGCAGCATGGTTGGGGCTTCAACTGCGCGCAACCCTAAACCCCCCAAACCCCCAAATCCGGAGCTTGCTGGTGATTGGCATGGAAAGGCCAGATGCGTCCAATATCTAAACTCCTTATAAGGGTGTGATATAGGGGATTATATAGGGTCTAGGATTTAGGATTGAGGCTTTAGGGTCTAAACTCCTTAAAGGGGTGTTATATAGGCAGTTATATCAGGGAGTATTATAGGGGTTATTAAGGAGAATGCGGGGACTTCAGACTTAGCTCAGATGGGTGCATACAGTCCTTCATGAACCCTGCCTTCATCCGTAGGGTTTAGGGTTCAGGGTTCCCTCAGTAGACAAGTAAACCCCAGATACACCCTCACCAGGACGTGAGGGTGCTGTTCGCAACAATGTTTAGGGTGTAGGGTTTGGGGTGTAGGGTTTAGGAAACTTGTTGCAGAGGTTCAAATGGCTTCGCTCCTTTCATGAGCCGCTTTGTGATGCAGGCGTACGTAAGATTAGCTGGATTTGATGAGAAGATACAAGTTCCCCAGGCCCACCCTAAACCCTAAACTTTGAAACTCTGAACCCTAAATCCTAAATCCCAAGCCTGCAGCCCCAAACCCTAAAGCCATCAGTCCGATCACCAAATAGTTAGTTAGGAGTGAGGGAATGGACCGCCCTAGCCGTCACTTAATACTCCCTGTCAGAGTCCATGTGAGCCATAGTCCAAACTCCTTAAAGGGGGTTATATAGGGGATTATATAGGGGGACTACTATAATGGTTATTAAGGGGGATACTAGGAGTTTAGACTCTGGCTCATGTGACCCGTGGTTTACCCACCAAGCATGAGTCGTCCGGAATCATGGACCTCCAACGATTTTAGAGCAGCTGCCATGTTCCAATCTGCATTCCCTACCCTAAAGCTTCAGCCCCTCAGCCCTAAACCTAAACTCTGAAATTTTAAGCCGTAAACCCGAAGCCTTAAGTGCCGACGGGGCTTTCAAAAAACCTAGGCCTTACAGTAGGCCATAAACTCTAAACCCTAAGCCCTTCCCAGGCGCTTATCGATTCGACAGGGGGTTCCATGATCTACGGAGACTTTCAGCATCTGACCCAGTTTAGGGTCGGTTTTGTTGCTTTCAAGTTTAAGGCGTTCAGGATTTAGGGTTTTTAGCGTTTTATCGTTCACAGTATCAGGCTCTGGAGTGTTTTGCACGGGGCTTATCCATGCAGGGGTATTCTAGGGCTTTGCACAGGCCACTTCAGGATTGTGTGAAGATTGCACAGAGGTTGCGACATGGAGAATGCGAGCAGGGGTTGCAAAAGGATTTCATGAATATGTCAGTCCGTTGAATCCTGATAGTTCTCTTGCAGAAAATCAGTTCCCCATGATAATGCCTGAAGTAGTCCCTGTTGGATCCATTCCCTTCCAGCGACAAAAGAGTAGCTTTAGGGTTTATTGTTTAGGGGTACAGGCCCCTGCAAGGGCTGTGGACTTGGATTTGACAGGGGTGGCTTGTTGAACATGTTGGGCCAATTCTGCACGGTTACTGGGGTTAGTAGGCAATAGGGGAATATAATGTATAAGGATTATTATACCTCGTTGTTCGCCAACGCCTAGTAAGCATGGCTGCTGCGGTATATCGTTTCGCCTTAGATCTCGAACCGGTACTTGGCCTGTTTCAATTCGAAACCACAGTGACTTTTCATCCTCAATATGCTAAACACCTAGTAGTTGCCTTCGCTAGCCCTTGTATCTGCTATAGGTTAACATCAGCTACAAGGACATAATTATGCCTAGGACCCCTATCGACCCTCTAGCCCCTAAACCCTAAACACCCAACCATTACCTGCATTGAAGCTCGAAGGTCCGCCACGATCTTCGCTCAGGGAGGCAGCAATCAAGGGCCGCCGGGGCGAACTTTGCAGGAGCTGTAGCCAAGGTCCTTGGGGTGGAAGTTTGGGGGTGTTTAGTGCTTAGGGTTTTGGTGGCTTAGCTTCAAGAACAACAGCTTCTCATTCATTATCGCGGTTCGGCCCAGCGAAAAATTCAAGTTAGTTTGCAGCAACGACCCAGTTGTTGAGGAACGAGGGAAAGGACGGCAAATGGAAGCTACTGCATTATGTAGTGTTTAGGACTTCGGACTCAGGGTTTACACTCCATGCTTCGAGGTTTATGAAGTTGGGCGTTTGGGGAGTTAGGGTTTCACGGTATTGCATGGGAATCCGTGGCCCCAAGATTTGTGTGTGTGTGCAGGGTATACAGTACGGCGCACTGCCCAAACTTGCAACAGCTCTGCAGACGTTGCATCGACGCGCCGGGGCCAATCTCCGCATATGTCCAGGCATTTCATTTGGTCCTCATGTTAAGACCAGAGTGCTGCTACCGACAGTGCCAATGCCATAGGTACGATCACCGTCAGTTCATCGATGTATTCAGAAGCATGAACGGAATTCAGCGTTGTTGCTTCTAAACTCGCTTCTCACTCTTTCGATGTAGTTAGGCCGGGTTTGTACTTCCTGCTGTTACCCTTGTTGGCCTTGAGTTCAGACACACAGAAGCCAATATGGAGCCGCATATATAGGCCACTGTCAACGAACTCTCTGCATGTTAGTTTGGGGGAGGGTAGACCCGGCAGTTGGAGACTTGATCTGTATTGACATCCAATGCATCGGACGGGCTTACTGGTGGTAAGTCATAAGAGCAATACTAGCGGTAACAGCAACTCGCCCGACATTACCCATATAAACCCTGTTTCCGTTTCATGTTCCATGTTCTTGTCTATGTGATTCTCCATTATGGGGAGCATTCACCAACGAAGGTGGCCAGCGCTATCCGCCCAAGTTTCAGAGGCTCCTCAAGATGAGCTGTAGTCTAATACAGGGTTATATGAGCTGTAGTCTA
Source organism: Symbiodinium pilosum (assembly GCA_905231905.1). Lineage (NCBI taxonomy): Eukaryota > Dinophyceae > Suessiales > Symbiodiniaceae > Symbiodinium > Symbiodinium pilosum. The sequence goes on along the minus strand of CAJNIZ010036236.1, from coordinate 19,651 downwards.
AACTCCTTAAAGGGGTTTATTTAGGGCATTATACAGGGGACTACTCTAGGGGATATTAAGTAGGATGCTAGGAGTTTAGACTGAGGCACATATAGGGGAGTATTATAGGGCTTATGAAGGAGGATACAAGGAGTTTAGACTACGGCTCAGATCGCTACGTAGCTAGGACGGTCAGACTGCATGCCGAATTCAGCTGAGCTGTTGTCTAGCTTCTACGTCCCGTTTTCTCCTTCGACACTACACCAGTCATGTCTGAGCAGCAGAAGGCCTTCCTAACCTTTGCATCACATCAAATATGATTCAATTATCCACTCATATTCACCTAAACCCTAAACCCTTAATTGTACTTTGCATTTTCCATTATCCCTATATAGCGCCCTAAACCCTCATGTATCATAGCACGGAATGCCGGCGAAAATTCTTTGCTGCCGGTGGTCAGGGTCCTAAGCCCTAAATCTGATCCTTGTTGGAGGGGATTTTTCTAAGCTACAGACTGTCTTTGGAAACACGAGCTGTAGTCTAAACTCCTTGAAGGGGGTTATATAGGGGATTATATAGATGATCACTATAGGGGATACGAGGGCAATACTAGGAGTTTAGACTATAGCTCATAGGGACTCGTGCTGGACAGCAACTCACACGTTGGGCCACGGCCCGGGGACATCTACCCTGTGGCAACCAAATCGCGAGTTGATACCGGAGCCCTGGAGCAGCCTTAGTGAGCGCCAATATTTCTCCTCAAAGTCTCTGGGCTAAGGGTATATAGGGTTTAGGGTTAAGGGCTTAGGGTTTAAGATATAGGGTAGGCGGCAAAGCCTAAGTGGAGTTTCCGTAAATGGGGTGCCTCAATATAAACTCCAGCACCATGATTCTGGTTATAGGGACTCCCAAGCAGCCTCCCGTTTTGGGAAACCCTAAGCCCTATAAATCTTTGTGATATCCGAAGATCTATGTCCGACGTATCCTTATATAATCCTTAAATTCCCTAAGCCCAAAACCCAAAACCCAAAAACCCTAAACCCTAAACCTTTTGAGAAAAGCCGAACAGTTGGTTGAGGTTTGGGGCCAGGCTCGGAGCTGGAGACCGCGAGATTTGTTGGCACTCTCTTAGGACGACCCCCCGCCCTGTAATAGTGGTAGTTTGGGTTTAGGGTTTAGGGTTTAGGGCCCTGTAATAGTGGTATTCTAGTAATATAGTAGGACCATACTACAATGATAATAGGAAAGTAAGAGGACCCTCATACAATTACTTCTATCATACTATGCCTTATTGACATTATAGGAATATAAGAGGACCCTTATCATATTATCCCTTATAGTCATGATAGGAATACAAGCCGAACCTTGTATAACAGTATCCCTAAACCCTAAACCCTAGCATACTATCCCTTATAGTCACTATTACTGGGCGGGGGGTCCACCTCAGCACTCAGCGGCATGTTGGATGCTTCTGGTGCAAGTGCTCGTCTGGTTCTTCCGGTTTATGCGGGAAATTTGGGTTTAGGCCCCAGCCCCTGTATACCTCATGGTTGAGAATGCAAACTGCCTTAGGCGATGTTAGGGGTCCTAACTGGTGCAAGATTTCCTCCATAGACCGCTCCACTAATGACTCAAGACCTTCTGATGTGTGTCCTGGGAGCGGAAGCTCTTGTGGACCCTCGAATCCTCCGTTCTACAGCTGAGGACGCCATTAGACTTGCCATTGAAGTTTACAGTATGTTATTTTTTTCGGGATACGCTTCTCATGAGCTACGGGGCGTTACAGACCTTGAGTGGCCACCCGGACAAGAACAGAATTAGGGTTGCTTGGGGAGAGGATCCAAGCCCTAAACTCTGAACCCTCAACCGTGTGACTTAGGGATTAGGTTTGCATATGGAATCACATAGAGATTCACATGTTTCGGGTGTTCTTGGTATCTCTCAGGGGATTTGCTGTCTAAAGGCTGCGGAGGTGTTCTATTTAGGGCTTGTTGGTTTTGAAGTGGTACATGTATTACAAGAACCATGGCGGTACAGAGAGTTCTGTGCTCCGAAATTGCCTCCCTTCCGGTGTGTTTGGGGTCCAGTCCGCAAGAGCCAACTCCTTCGAGTCAGGGCAGCTGGAAAATAGCACGGCAACAAGATCATCTGCAGGTTGCCAGGAGGCAACAAGATCTCAAAGCACACAACCCAGTGGTGCACTTGTACCGTTTTCGTCTTCTAGGTCCCATGCTAAAATTGCCCGATATGGTTCCTGGCTACCCAATCATACAAGCCCCGTTTGCATGGACATGTAGAAGCTCGACTAATGACCAAGTTCATGGTCCCAGATTCCTTGTCGAATAAACCTCAAACGGATGTTAGTAGTTCTTTAGGCGCCTGGAACGCCTTACGGGAACAGAAGGCTGTGTTTGGGGTCCATGCTTGGTCAAAGAAGTGTTCAATGCCCCGTATGCGTGGCCTGAAATCAGGGGTCAGGGTTTAGGAGAATGGAGAATAAGATGGAAAATGACATGGCAACTGGGATTATGTAGTCGTTTATGGGGATTGGGTATGTGAAATAGGGTCTTCAGTATAGTTTTCGATGAGTGTAGAAACGGAGTGTGCAAAGTTTGTGTCTCATGTGGGGACCAGAAAACGAAATTCATAGCGTAAATCCCTCAGTAAATTACTAAACACTTAAACTACCTGCAAGCCTAAAACCCTAAGTCTTATTTCAGTTAGTAATCTCACACTCAGCAGTCAGATCCTCTGCATTGCTGGAGGCTAACCTTGCAAAGTACCATACCAGTTTAGGGTTTGGGGTTTAGGATGTAGAGATAAGGGCTATGGGTTTAGAGTAAGGATTTTTGGGATCAGATGGGAACTTCTGATATAGGTGTTTAGGGTTTCTCGCCATGAGGGGTCCGTCGCGTGGGCTCCCGGTGGCACGGACCCCTCATTTTGAGAGATATCCGTAAGAGACTTCGTCAAAACCGTGACCCTACACGGGACGCAAGGGGTATACGGGGATGTCAAAGGAATAACATGCTAAGCCCCAGCCTTTCGCTTGGGGGCGCTTGAGAGAAGCCACAAGATATTTCTTCAAATCCCAACACTTGAGGCTCTCCTGAGGCCAAAGCCTCCTGGTGTGGGAGAAGTTCTCCAAGATTCACCCCCCAAAGCCTGAACCTCCCGCGGCTAAACCCTAAACCTTCAACACTCAAAGCCTAAACCCTAAACACCTTACGTAAGCTCCCTAAAGCGTAAACCCCAAACCCCCTAAACCCGAAACCCTAAACCTAAGTAATAACCCTATAAGCCCGAAAAGAAGAAAAAAGAAAAAGAAAAAAACAAAAAAAGCTGCAGCAGGGACAGTGATGCAAACACGTGGGTCTCCGCAGAGGCTGGATGGGCAAGCATGCGGTTTAGGTTTTAGGGATTAGGGTTTAGGGTTTAGGATTGGTCTTCAGGTTTAGGGCTTAGGGCTCTTTGGGCTTAGGGGTTAGGGATTCAGCGATTAGGGCTTAGGGATTTAGGGGCTAGGGTTTAAGGATTGAAGTTTACGATTTAGGGATGAGCGTTTACCGTTTAGGGATTAGGGTTTAGAGTTTTGGGATGAAGGTTTAGGGTTCAGCAATTTAGGGACTCGGATTTACGGTTTGGCGATTAGGGTTTAGGGTTTGGAGATTAGGATATGGGATTAGGGACTAGGAATTAGGGTTTAGTTTTAGGGTTTGAGGGATTAGGGTGTATTCAGGGTTCATGGATTAGGGCTTTCAGGATTTTAGGTTCAGGGCTTGGGGTTGGGAGCTTAGAGATGTATAGAGATGGTGATATGCACGGATTTGGGGTAATGATGGTAATGGGAATGAAATGGAAAATGGACGCTGAAACGACATCATGTGGGTTTACAGGGTTTGGGCTTCAATTAAAAAGTCCAACTTTTAACGACGTGTTATCCTACAGTCTTTCTGTCATTGGTATAGACAGCGTTTCTGTTTTGTACCTAGTTTGTGAATAATGGATACGGGGCTGGCGATTTAAGGGTTCAAGTTCTGGGGTCTTAAAGCTTAGGATACTTGAGGCTTTCGGTTTTGGGGCGTGGTATACAAAGTGGGCCCCGACGCTTGTGGGTTCCACCATACTACGCATATTTCGAGGTACTTGGAAGGGGGACCCTCTAGGTCGCAGAAGAGTAAGTGGCATTGCCATCGGTGTCATAGAGCATTGGCCCATGTAGGCCTTATACACACGATTTCAGGTTCCATATGGTGTATTGAAACTTGGTTGTGCGGCCGCTGGCTTCCGGCATTAGTACTAGGACGAGTATTGGCACTTACCATGTTATGGAAATTCATGCTTGCAATTGAGTCGACATGCTCCAAATTATCAGGGTCCTCGTCGCTTGGACAACCTAGAACAGGCATGGAGCGGTGGAAGGACCCTGCACAGTGTAACCTTCTTTCAGACTAGCATGAACCCTGAAAGAAGTGCGGACCTACAAAGATGACAGTCCCGGTGAAAAGGGACCTGGTGGGGTCGCATCTTCTGTGCTGGATCATGGGTAGATATAGCTAGGAATACAAAACCCTTGAATTGGATTATACGTACAGTTGTCCAAAACTGGCCTTTGGCTAGCTAGGAATGAAGAAGTGGATCCCTATAGTAGTCCCTAAAATAACCCCATTATAGTAGTTTCCATGTTCTGGTCCATTCCTTCATTCCCAATGGATTTTGAAACTCCAAGTCCTAAACCCTAAACCCTAAACGTACAGTTGTCCAATATACAAAGCCAGGGAGCTCCAGTCTATTATGGGGATGGGCGCTGTGGCCATTGGAACCTACTTGGGCAAAATGCAAATGCTCCGCGTCTTGACAATGAGAGCAGAGGAAGTGGGGAGAGAAAGGGAGAGTGGTGCAGGGGGCAAGGGAAGGGGGAATGCGTAGGGGAGCAGCATGGGGAGTGGAGTTTCCCTCCCTTTATTCCCTCAGTTCGTGGGTTGTCCAAGGGGCATCAAAATCCCTTCTGCCTTGCCAAGGTTTTGTTCATTTCCGCACTCGTTTGAAAGAATGCAGGGCCCGGATCTTTATTCGAAACCTCTTGAACAACTACCCGGCGCTTCGTGGGTCGTAGGTGGAAGAGGGAATGGATCCGTATTGTAGTCCCTATAGAACCCTCAATAACAGTCCCTTTAGCGCATGCCCCCCATGCCTTGCTGAGCACCAATGCGACAATCAGTAGAGTGACGCCTACGTACGCAAAATGCAAGTTTCAGCCAGATAATATCCGACAGTCTCTTTCTACAAAGTCTACGGTAGAATGCATTCCTGTTTCATACTACGCCTGCCTAGTGTGACCCTGAGAAGGAGCTCACCCAACGTGCTGGGGAAGTTGTTTGCCAAATGGTAGCCGACGCGCCTTCGCTCATGTGAGGCGTTATGGGGTTTAGATATGTGGAGTAACAACTCAAGTTATAACCAGGTCATAACCTGGTTATAACCTATGTTCCACGATTACTTACCACTTTAGATAGCACTTGCATATCGCAATGTACCTACCTACGCAGACAGGGGTGCTTGGATACATGCAAACGCCATAGAAGCCTAAGCCTGCACATCCCACCTACACGGCACCTAAATATGGGAGCTTCGACAAATAAGGGGTCAATATAGATGCCAAAATCATGTTATGGTCTATAGTCCTTCATTCAAAAAGGGCCATTTGATCTTAAATAGTTTGCTATCCATACTTGTTGTGAAGATGCTGTGTCCATGAGCATTCCGAAGCCCTCACTCCGAAGTTTTGGAGGTAATGGGTGTAGGTCCCTGTGATCATGGGTTTGGGGTTTTGCGTTGAGGCCTATGCTGTAAATAAGCTTGGGAGTGAACGAAGTACTGCAGAAGGCAGACCCGCAGCAGCCGGACAAGACACTTGCAAAAGACTTATTGCAAGGAAACCCTAAACGCTAAACCCCAAGTATCGTGGGTTGACAGTTCAGGGTTTACAGGCTTCATGAAGGTAGTGAACAACCAAGTTATAACCATTTAACTTACCATCCTATAACTCGTGTTTCCCAATGCAATATACCTACCAAAATTCTAAACCCTAAGCCTACCTACCTAGCAATATACCTACCAAAATCCTAAGCCCTAAACCCTAAGCCTACCTACCTAGCACGGAGGGGATAGGGGCCAAGCTAAACTGTTCGGCTTCTCGGAGCATGGACTTGGATGCTGCTTTGAAGTATGTATAAGGTTTAGGGTGTAGGGTTGGAACCGGGTTTAGGGTGTAAGGTTAATGTAGACCCATTGGGGAAATCTTAGGGCTATATTGGGGTTATATTGGGATGCTGGGAAAGAAAATGGAAGCTTCAATTTAGGGTTTAGGGTTTATCTGATGAGCCGGAGTCTAAACTCCTTATTAGGGGGGATATATAGGGGATTATATAGGGTACAATTCAAGGGGTTAGCAAGGGGGCTACGAGCCAGAGTCTAAACTCCTTAAAGGGCAGTTAGAGTCTAAACTCAGTTAAACAGCGGATTATCTAGGGTACTTTTATACGGGTTAGTAAGGGGGATACTTGGATTTTAGATAATAGCTCTTAGGGGTAAGGGTTTGGGTTTACAGGGTCTAGGAACTGTAGAGGCCTGAGAAATTCCCAAACTCATCGGCCCAAATTCTTTGTATTCTTCGTGTAGGCTACCTCAGCAATTACACAATTGCTAGAGAATATCTCTCCCCTATTTCTTTAGTCCTGAACTCTTCGTATAGGCTACCTCAGACAGACCTCAAACCCTAAACACTCTACCCTAAACTAGGATATTGGTAGTCATGTAAGCCTGAGCAGCGTAGGCGTAGGAGATGCCAAGGCGAACCCGAAGCTGCTGTGCCCGTTAAGGATGAAGGGTTTAGGGTTTAGGGTTAAGGTTTTTAGGGTTTAAGGTTTAGGGTGTAGGTTTTAGGGTTTAAGGTTTAGGGTTTAGGATTGAAGGGTTCGAGGACTACCCTTTCCCAAACTAGCCATTTGAAACGGACTGTCGTTTTTCTTTGTTTTTTTGGGGTTGGCCCCAAACCCAAACAAAAACCCTCAACCCTGAACCGCAACCTGGTAGTCGAAAAAAGGCCCTTGAAGAAGAGCGTTGCCTATATAGAATATGGCTTTGGGTATATTATGATAAGATTCTATCTACTTAAGGGCAGACTAGAACCCTAAACCCTAAAACCTATATACTCCATATTCTATCTACTTAAGGGAGACTGAAAGCTCGGGCGCCATTGCGTGGGAATTCTGAGGCCGGACTTCCTCCTGTTGGAATCCGCAAAAGCCTCAGGTGATGGGAGGAGTTGCAGAATGTAGGGTTTAGGGTTTAGGGTTTAGGGTCTAGGGTTTAGGGTTTAGGGTTTAGGGTTTAGGGCATGGGTTTAGGGTTGGCTGCTTGGTTCTACGTTGAGAAGTTGTAATTCAGTAAGAAAGCTACTAAGGCGGATCACTGGGGTCAGCGATGGTCAATAGTAGGACTTTAAAAGAGTTTATAAATGTGGGTAGTTCCCAAGATTAAGGTCCCATTTTGGCACGCCCAATATTAGTTGCCATAATATAATCTATAACCAACAGGGGCCTATAATTTTCAGAAGAACCCATCCCTAAACCCTAA
>CAJNIZ010036236.1:0-11934 GCA_905231905.1 Symbiodinium pilosum | reverse complement strand
AAGGTTCATGGGACTTGGTGACTACCTCTGACAGGTCCTATACCCTGGGCCCTACTCATAAACTCCCCTAAGTGGACTCATCTAGACTGCCCCATTTATGAGTAGGGTGATGGGCCAAGTGTTAAGTAGTTCCTATGTCCCATAAACTTTCCAGTATAGATATTCAGGTATAGATCCCAAACCTTCAACCCTGAACTCTAAGCCCGCAAACCGCGGGGTTTTAGGGTTTGAGATCTTGCTTTGGTATCATCTCTACGGCTTTGAGTTTCGGGTTTTTAGAGGTTTAGGGTTTAGGGTTTAGGGTTGAGGGGTTTGGAGTCAGAGATTTAGGGTTTAGGCTTTCGGGGTCCGGATTGTCTACACTTTGGGCTTTAAAGTCTAGGATACAAGGTTTAGGGCCTAGGATTTAGGGTTGACATGGTTTAGCGTCTAGGAAATTTCGGTCTGCCCAAGATTAACAAGGCGATTGTGGCGACCGAACCGGAGCAAGACTGACAATCACGGCCCTAAATCTACCGTATGATTAGAATGCCGAATATGGTTCATATGACCTTGGTAAACAAGGTCTGAAATTTGTCCCATGATTTCTGCGCGGTGTTCTTTCTAAGACCGCACATGAGGGCTTCTAAAATTTGATATACCATATTTGGGTGGTTCCAATGGGTATCTTGGGGTCCAAATTTCATTGTGTCCACTCATTCATGGAAACTGCGACATGTGTTTTTCAGGTCAGGACTACATTCAGTGTAATTTGGGGGGCTTCACCTGCCACCTATAATGCCCTGATACACATGCCCTGATATAGACTTGTACCTTATCCCAGCAAAAGTGAGCAACATCCTTAAGCCTTAAGTTTCAGGGATTAGGTTGTACTTGTAGGGTCCACGGACCATGTCAAACTTTGCCGTTTAAGGCCTCTGTCTGTTTTGCACGAGCCCTGTGGTCTAGCTAAAACTGCTGAGGCTCCTACCTCCGACCAGGATCTTAACCCTAAACCCCTTAACCCTAAACCCCTAAACCCTAAACCCTCTTATCGCTCGAGGGCCGAACCTTGCTGGAGCATGGCAGCGCCGTTTGGCCTGATGTGGGTTTTCGTGTTTAGGGGTTAGGGATTTGAGGGTTGGGGTTTAGGGTTGCTTGGGTTTAGGATTTAGGGGCTTAGGGTTTAGAGTTGAGAGTCTAGGAGAGCCTAGGGTATAGAGTTTGGGCTTTAGGGTTTGCGGGGTTAGGGTTCCTGACCAACAGGTTGGAAAAGCATTCAAGTAGGCAGGTCCGTAACTAGGTCGATTACGAGATGTTAGTGTTATGTAGTCAGTAACGATAATGTTCTCTACCTAGTCCCTGGCTGTGACAGTCCGTATCTTTGAGAATCCAAGAAGGACCCCATGATTTGAAAGAAGGCCTAACAGGGTTTGGGATTCAGGGTTTGGGTTTAGGGTGTAGGCCGGCAAAACCTGCTGGAAGTTTGGACCTCCAGCGGTTACATTTATGTTTCAGGGTTTAGGGATGTTACTGTTCAGGGAAGACATGAGCCCAAAAGCTTCAAACCAGAAACCTAAGCTCTAGATCCCAAACCTGCATGCCTAAACCTGAATAGGGCCTAGGGTTTAGGGTTTAGGGCCTACATTCCAGACCCCAACCATCGATCCTTAGCCGTACTCATGCTTAGCTATTGCAAGCGGAAGGAAAGGATCCCAGTAGTTGTACTCGTAGAAGGCTTCCATGGTAGCTTTAGTTGTTGTCCCTAAAATGCCGTCCCCTATGTACAACTAGGCATGAGCAAGAAGCTCAAAATCCTAGACCTGAGCCCTAAATACCCAAACCTAAGCCAGTGCCTTAACTCTCAACCTTAGGCCCTCAAGACGGCATGGACTTGCGATTACTTTCGGTCCCAGTTCTCATGTTTCCGTTTCCATCTATTAGAGCCTCACGAGCTTGCTAGGTATCTTTCATTGGCCCTGATCTAAAGCCTGAATTTACATGCTCTCTGATCCTCAGCCCTGAAACCCCGAAACTTATAGTAGGTTCTAAAGCCTAAACCCTTGCTTTCCTCTGGTGGTTTGTAGGAAGAAAGGGAAGATGATCCCCATATAACCTAATATACTCCCTTATTCCCTACTAGCCCCACACCCTGAATGGTAGTTGCGATTTTCTTTTCCAATATCCCTGTGTAAAACCCCATATTACACCCCTGTATTCTCTTCTTCCCTACAAACCCTAAACCCTAAACCCCAAAGTTAAAACCTGCAGACACAAAAGAGCCGATGCAAAAAAAGAGTTAAAACCTGGCGGAAAAGCAGCGCTAAACCCTAAACCCTAAACCCCTAACCTAAACCCCAAACCCTAAACCCTAAACCCTTACTTTCAACCCTGTACCAAGGTCTGAAAGCTGGAGGCTTTATCCAGGTCGGGGCAGGGCTCAACTAAACCCAGGGTTACGGGTTTAGGGTCAAGGGTTTAGGGTTTAGGGTTCAGGGTTAAAGGTTTAGGGGTAAGGGTTTAGGGTTTAAGGTTTAGGGTTAAGGGTTTCAGGTTTCGGGTTTAGGGTGTTGGGTTGAGGGTTTAGGGTTTAGGGGTGACTAAGTAGTGAGACTACGGCAGTTTCCAAAAATTAGGGGTCCAGCTTGGATGTTCCCAGCCGGGAACATAGTATTTTTGGGTTTGTATTGGGGTCCCCCATGTATGGAACTTGACACATATATATATATACACACTGTGTATATGTATACCCTAAACCCTAAAAACTAAACCCTAAATCCTAAACCCTAAACCCTGTTGCAAGATGGCTGCTTTTCATTCAAAGGGGGGCACAAAGTCACGTCACGGGACCGAACTTCAGTAGAATCTACAGGAGGGAGATCTTGACTCTGATAGGGTTTAGGGTGTAGGGCTTTAGGGTTTAGGGCCGTTTGGGGGTTGAGGGTTTAGGGTGTTTAAGGTGTAGGGTTTAGGGATAACGCAGCACATCAGTCAGGGCCCCTCACGCTAATCTACTGCAAATTCTGCTATAATCAATCTGCTGGGTATGTATCCTAAATAAACCCTAAACATGCATCCAAGGGGCGCCTCGCTACTACTGTTTAGGATTTGGAGTGCTACAAACTGGGTTGCTGTTAAGAAACTTAAACGAAGTTACTATAACAAGGAGACCCGATTAATATGTGTATATATATATACACCCAGCATTATGGTAACTTAAACTCTAAACCTTATATACTTATATTTCGGTAACTAAAGCCTCAAACCCTAAATGCCATGGACCCCTTGCACGCCGTTCAGACATCAAAGGTCCGAGGGGGTTTAAAACGTCCTCTATCTATATATATATATATACACATATTTTTTGGTAGCTCAAACCCTAAACACTAAACCAAATATATCTAAATATTGGTAACTTACTTTCAGTTTCCGACCAGCAAGCCTGCAAATGCCTGCCAACTGAAGGCTGCGCCGAGGTAGCTTCGAAAAAGCAAGAATCCAGATGTTTGCCTCGACCAAAGTGACATAGGATTCAGGGGGTTTAGGAGTAGAAGCTGACAAATGCTAGTGCCGATGTCCCAGGAGGCCTACGTGCGTTCCTTGTTGGATTTGGGGGACTATACATCCTCAACCCCATGCATCCCTCCCATATCTCCCTGTAGACCCCTTGTACCATCCTTATATCACCCCCAATATATCACTCCCCAAAAAGAGTTTCCTGCTTCGTTTTGAGGGAGGATAAGGGGCTTGCTGCCTGGGATGTCCCCACTACTTCGTCATAGTTGGTAAGGAAGTTGGGAACGGCTTGTAGGGGCTGTTCCTTATACAGCGTAATCCTAAACCCCATACTACCCCTCTTGGTTTATTGCTAGCCTAGATCTTAGCTCTAATCCTTTTTCAGAGGCTACTGTAGGGACCCTTTCCTGCATTCCCTACTACGCTCCATGTAAACGGGTTTAGGGTTAAGGGTTGCAAGGCTTTTGACAGTACCCTGCAAACAGCACCGAAATCTTCGTTAGCACCTTGTTCCTGTTGATGTGCCCCAGGATCCATTTTGAACGCGTGAACACGCCTAAGAGGTCCCTGATGCCAAACTACCCAACCCCGCCCCCCATACATACAGCCGCCAGAATCCCTTTGTAATCGTCAAAAACCTCTAGAGTGTCATGAACATGAATTTTGAGAAGCCCACAAATGCGAGAACTCCAGGCAGTTCGAGTCTAAATTTTTTGGGCACCGTGATTCTGCAAGGGCTCCTAAACCCTCAAAGGCAGGCCCGAAGAAACCCTTAACCTCTGATTTCGTGAGGAATTCTGCTTAAATTCTATCATAGTCAAACCCTAAGGAGTTAATAGGTCTAGGGGCATTACAGTACCCCTAAACAGGTTTCTGGCCGGGATATGCATGATCCGGACCTCCGCATCCAGAGGCCGGTATGGACATTGCATAGGGTTCATGTCCACAGTTTTGACCGGAGTTCCGTTGCGGTTGAGTGTTTTACTTTTTGACCTTAAACCCTAAACCCCAAGTTTCCAATGATTCTGGCCTTGGAGGGTTTTGGGTCAAGGCGTATGTGTAGCTTTTTGAGATGAAGTCGCTCTAATTTCAGTGCTACAGTACACCCTATATCCAAAGCCCAAAGCGGCCTCAAACCCTGAACCCTAAAACCCCATAAGCTTCAGGACTGGTCTTGGAATGGAAGAGGGCAAACGATCGAACGAATCACATGCAGGAAGCTGATACCTTTCAGGGGGTGCTAGGGAAAATAGATGGTTGTGCAGGCTTGTATAGGCTTTGCGATTAGGGTTTATAGTCCCCCTTAAGAAGATAGAATATGGCTTTGGGTATGTTATAATAAGATCCCCGTATACCCCATATTCTATCTACATAAGGGGGACTATAGGGTTGAGAAACTAGAGGCCCCTTTTTGTGAGAGTGGCGTGTAAGGATGATGGGGTATTGGAGTTGATATCCAGGCTTACGAATTATGGAAAGCGCCACACTAAACCCTATAAAGGGGGACTGTAACCCTGTCGAGGAATATGGGTGCTACAGATTCGCCCAAACCCGGGCCTATTCATCCCTCCTTCGTAATGTCAGGGTTTGGGGTTTAGGTTCACATAGGGGACAAGAAATGTGAAGAGTATAGCAGCGTAGAAAGAGAGTGAGTGCTGGCAAGACTAGCTTGTTTGCGCACCCCACCTAAACCCTTAACCCCTCACAAGCCCTCGATGGCCTCGAAGAAGGCAACTCCTATGCTTGGATTTGGGCGCTCCTACTGGACTCAGTATCAAACTTACTGGGTTGCTGTTAAGGAACTGAAATTAAGTTAGCGTAATATGGGTGTCTGGTAAACAATATGCTTTCCTGATTATAGTAATTTAGTTGAAGTTCCATAGCAGCAACCCAGTTTGGTGCCATATGCACTACCATCAGGACTGCAGGCGGACAGGAAGTTGGAGGAAGTGCCACCCAAGATTGGAGGAAGGGCCAAACAAGAAAAAGGCTTTCAGGGGGTTTAGGTTTAGGGTACACCCCCCTCAACGCTAAACGCCTGACTTCGCCGTCGGGGTGAGCAATGACGGGGCTCAAACTCGAGGGTTCCGGGAGAATCCGAGAGACTTGGTCGATTCAGACTAAGATGACTTTGGTTACGATGTGGAAAAGCGAGGTTGTAAGGAGAATAACCTAAGTCCCCGTGACCCTCCGTGTACTTCCCTCCGAGCACTTGAGATGAGATCTGAAATCCTCATTCCACAGTCATGTTGGAATGTACGCTCCCCTTTCCCGGCTCGAGCCCTCCAATTGCTTGAAAAAAAGACCTCTCTCCTAGGAGGGGATGGGGGCAATGGGTTGTAGGGGACTGCTATAGGGGGTAGTACAGGCATCGATTTCTTCATTCCTTACCAAACGCCCTAGGCCGCTCCAAGTTTGAGAATGTATTGGAGGAAGGGGGGGGGGCAGGGACCGTGCAATACGTTATTTTGATGGTTCCGTATGAGGCAGACGGACAGGAAATGTATTGAAGGGTCCCTCTGTAATCCACAGCTGTGCAGCTCTTGTTGTTGTGTTGCCGGCTCAGCGGGGAGAAGCAGTGGGATCTTCTGCAGACATTTTTGGGAACTGCTATCAAGTGAGACCCCACAAACATGCACAATTCTAGGTGCAGCTTGGAAACTTCAGCGCTTTCACTCAGAGTTTCATACATATCATTTCAGAAGTCCACAGAAGTCCCAAGCTTTTGGCGCATGGTTGTTGGCTGATTTCGGCTGGCTCTCGTAGCATTTTGCTGCCTGGAGATGTGCCCCGGCAAGAAAATCTTTTGGACGGCGGCTACTGTTATGTTTCGATTTTTTGCTTGGGGAAGGCCTCCGAAGAAGAAGCAAAAGCTCAGCGACAACGGCGCAGTGAAGCCAGTCTTGCATCATGGGGTTCAGATGCAGTGGGTGGCTGCTAGCCTGCATTCTTACTTATTGCTAGTCTGGCCCCGGAAGAAACTATCCTGCAGATTTGCTACCCGTCGTCAGCCGCGTCGAGCCACATTGCTCTCGTGCCTCTGAACGAGAAAGAGCTGGCGAGCTGCGCCCTGGCTTCAAAGATTTCTCGCTGTTGCATTCAAGCTACATACCGTGGCGTGTGAGGCTGGATCAATGTCGACAACACTCGACGCTTACGCGGCAGGAGCTGCAGTCCTTGTGCGCCTTGGCGGCGTCACAGCCTAGAGACTTTGCAGAGCCGAGTAACTGCGACAGATTGTGTCCAGGCCGAAGCCTTCGCTATGAACATGGCCCGTTCCTCTGAGGCTCGCGGATGCTGGTGAGTTGTAAGCCCTAAACCCATTTTTCTGGACTGTCTAACAGTCGCTGTGCCTGGCAGCCATTACTGCTGTATTCTTGGGGGTGCACCAGGAAACCGTGCATGTTATGGCAGCCGTTTGGCACATCAGGTTCGGTCAGGGGTCGCCTGCTGGGCTCATGGCTTTCTTGAAGTTGGTGATTGCCGTTTGGGCTCGCTTTGTCGGGCCTCTGCTCCCTGGCTGATCTGGCACCACTCATTGAATGGGCTTTCCCCTTCGCCTGTCTATTCTTCAGGGCAGCGGGGGCTCGTGCAGTAGGAGCTCCAGCTCTTCATGTTCTGGGAGCGCGCTGGCCTCGCCAGAACCAGTTTCGTGGACCATGTTGCGTTAGTTGCGTGCTGAGGCGGAGCCTGCGAGGAGCCCAATAATGCCTTCTCGGAGAGCGGGGCGCCCAGACGCCTCTGTCTGGGAAGTTGCACACTTCCACGCGGACATTTCCATTACGAAAGAGGGGATGAACAGGCCCGGTTCTGGGCGAATCTGTAGCTCCCGTATTCCTCAACAGGTTTATAGCCCCCTTGAATTAGGTAGTATATGGCGCTGGGTATATTCTAATAAGATCCCCATATACCCCGTATTCCATTTACTTAAGGGGGACTATACGGCTTAGGGTGGCGGTTTCCATATTTCGTAAGCCTGGATACAATCTCCAATACCCCATCATCCTTGCACGCCACTCTCACAAAAAGGGGCCTCTAGTTTTTCAACCCTAAAGTACCCCTTAAGTAGATAGAAAATGGGTAGACGGGAATCTTATTATAATATACCCAAAGCCACGTTCTAGCTACTTACGGGGACTATAAACCCTAAAGCACGTTTACAATTTAGGGCTTCGAGTTTAAGGTTGGGATTTGTCTGGATGGCGCCCTAAGCCCTCAACATCCCTAAGCCCTCAGCCGTGGTTACGAGCAAACGGGTTTCCACGCAGGCCTTTGTCCAGCTGTCTCTCTGGTGGGCAAGGTCGCCGTCTACTTACTCAACGTCTTGATGCAGACCGACGTGAATGGCAAGAAAGCAGCCTGCCGTTACCGGCAGAGAGTTCTCTGTCCGTATTTGGGGACGCTTGTGTGCAGTGGCGCTAACCGCTGCTGGGGGAACCCAGGCTGTTATCAAGCTTCTACAAAGCAGTGCTGAGTGCGGCTTGCACTCCCTACAGCCTAGGTCCGTGTCACAGGAGTCTAGCAGGAAAACGAGACAGAAGCACAATCTTTGCGATGTGCACCTCAACCCCCCCCACCCTGCCAATAGATTAAAACCCTTGCCCTTGGAGAAACTGGAGAGTCCTCCCCAGGGGTCAGCCGTAACTAGGAAGGATCCGTGCACCCTACGTAAGTAAGCACCCAGTACTTTTAGCGTCTAGCCAACAAATGGGCAGCGGTTAAGCAACTTATTTAATTTATCATAATGAGTCACTAAACCCTGGCCCCCTACTGTTGATAATGCAAATCCTGCATGACCCTAGTATACTATAATATACTGTAATATTAATAGAATTCCCAAGGTATAAAGGCCTTAGGGTTATGCACGATTTTTAGTATCCAACGTAATATGGCAAAACTTGACTTAGATTCCTTATCAGCAACCCAGACAACCTGTCAGCATGACAGGGTATCACGTGCACCTGCAAGCCAAGGTGCAAGGGAAGAGGGAAGGTCAGGGTTTGAGGAGTCAAGGGGTTTTGGGGCTTGAGTGCCTGGGGCTTGGGTTGAGAAGTTTAGGAAGTAGGAATAACTCGGAATGTTCTTTGCTCTTGTTTGTTATGTCACTTAGTGTAGTTTGTTCCCAAAAAAGGCTTTTCTCATCATTCAGGCTCCAACTGAATTGTTCAAGTTGTTTGAGCGAAACGCTTCGTTTTGGGAGTGCTTTGTTAAAACTTTGCCATAGGTTTGGTGTCAACTTTGCTGGGTTGCTGGCTTTAGGTTTTAGTTTAAAGCAACTAGAGGAGGGGAGTTACCATGCACAGACCTTATATAAGCCTTTGATACCCCTTCTAACATGACTCCCCATGTCCCCTATATACCCCTTATATACCCCTTACATGAGCTTCCCAAGTTGCAAACTCCCCTCCTCTAGCTCGTCCTATTTCCGGGTCTAAACATGTTTCACTGCTTGAAACCCTTGATGCGGGGAGGCACTTCGTCTTTACAATCCCTTGAAGTTTTCAAAGTAGACATCCCTCTCAACTGTTCAAAACATCCCCGTTGTTCAGGTTTCAAAGGGTTACAAATGTCACAAAGTGATATTGGCTGGGGTGATATGAGGGACTTTGTGGGGCCTTTTAACCCTCTACCTTAACTCCTGAACCCTAATTACATACATCCCTCAAGCCCCCAGGTACCCTAAATCCTAAACACCCTAAACCCTGTCTGGTGAGGACCCCCCCAGAGAGTTTAAGCGTCCGCAATGGCCGTTGCCCACAGGGTTACGTGGTCCATAGTCATAGGGGTTTAGGTTTTAGGGCTCAGGGCGGGGTTTAGGGCCATAGGGTTCCGATTTAGGGAGGTTTGTTTATGTAATCGCAAATATACATGCAGGTTGAATTGATGTATATGTATACGCAACCAAATTATCGACATTTTTGTAAGCCCTGGATCCCTAAACCCTAAATCGGTGTCCCAGATGTTGGGAATCAAGGGCTCATCATTGCTTGGAGGCTTCCAAAAGTCAAGTTTCCTGGGTCTATAGAAATTGTATAGGGTTCAGGTCGGACTTTTCACCGGGTTTTGACCGAGTTTTTGATTTGCCTCTGCATTTGATTTTTTCTTCCAAGCAGTTGCCGTTTCGGTGGTTTTTCCAATCCCGCCTCGCCAAAGTTCTAAAAATGCACAAAATAGAGGAAAATCCGTATAGGGAGGCCCTTAGGCTCTGGAGCCCAATTTTGTTGTTTCAGGGGTCCCAAAATGGTGCAAAATTGTCAGAAATCCTTCAGGAGGCCCGGCTTTGCCAAAAATAGACAAATGTCCCAAATTAGGAGAAATCTTTAGTAGGGACGCCCGTAGGCTCTGGAGCCCAAATTGGGAGGTTCGAGGGATCCCAAAATGGTGATTTTTGACCAAAATTGCCATTCTTGGGCCACCCCAAAATGCCCAAACATGCACAAAAGAGGCCCTTAGGCTCTCGAGCCCAATTAGGGCGTTTGGGGATCTCAAAATGGTCATTGTTGACCAAAAGCGGTTATTCTCGGACCGCCAAAAATGAACAAAAATGCACCTAATTACTTGAAAATCCTTAGGCTCTTTTTTTTGGTTTCAGTGAACTGGCCAACAATTAGATTTATTTAAGCTCCCCTTTCCTTTTTCACAGAGTTTCGTGTATTCGTATCCGAAAAAATGTTGCGGGGATATGTGATTTCTAGTTATCCTTGGCTTGGGTTTAGGGTTGAGGGTTTAGGGTTTAGTTGGGGTGTATAAAGGCCAACTTCATTCTCTTCGCTAATCCACGTAGAGGTTTGGTTCATGGCTGCGTAACATCAAGGTAGGTAAGTTGAAAGAGGAGTCCTAGGCATTGTTTTGAGGATAAGCAGCAAGACACAAAAGAGCCACAACGTCTGCTGATTTGGACATGGAACCTTCTTGCATGGAGCCGGCCGCAAAGATGTTGTTGCTCATGAAGAAAGGCGGTAAAAATGCATCCGGAGGTGGAGAGCTTGCGCGGGACCGTTGCTTCTATGTCTCATGCGGAGTTACACCAGAAGTTGGATTCACTAGTTCAGGCGATGGACGATCCCAAACCTTGAACGTTAAACTCCCAAACCCTGAGCCCTAAACCCCCCACCCTCAGACCCTGAACCCTAAACCCCAGTGAAACCAGGCCCTGATCCACTAACCCACGGCTCAACGTCGAAGAAGCGATATCCCCCCACTCAGTAGTAGTGGGCTTGGCAGGAATACAAAAGGACCCTACAATGTGGGGTTTAGGTTTTAAGGTCCTTTGTGATTACTATTTGTGCGAGGGGTCTCCCAATTCTGCTTCACCCTCACGTTCAACAAGTGGCAGGCCCCAATACTTCAGACCTCTTACTTACTTCAGTACCAAAGCGATATTGCGAGACGCATAAAGTAGCAGAAAGTGTGATAGGGGTGCTTGGTATCCTGGAGAGGCATTTCTATGACAGCCTGAACTGCTTCACTGAATTCAGACGCCTAACAAGAAACTATAAGACAACTATGGACGACACCTCGGTACCGTTACAATTTGGTAGACGCAATGGGGGACCTTGGGCAAACTGCAACGGGAGCCTTTCTCAATTCCCGCACCCTGCGCCCCACAATCCTAAGAAGTCCATCTCTCAATCTGCAGTGCTAAGCCATTTGGTATGCTGCTTCGACCAGAAGTCGCGAATGTGTTGTGGGCTAGTAGACCCTAAAAATCCTTATTAGCACGCTAATAGGGGTAGATTAAGGTAACCTTAGGTCGAATAGCCCATCCTGGAAAACGCTCAACAGTGGCACCCTTTTGCCCTTTCTATTGAGGGGTCTCCTTTTTTTAAGCTGAACAGTAGGAAAAAAGGGTACCCTTGCTATTAATGGGTTACTGGGGAACCTAGGACTCCCCCAAACTTTATCCGTTGCCCTTGAGTCTTCTTCCGCCTCTCATGAGGCCCAACCACAGGCCCAAACCCCAAGCCTTGAAATCTTAAGCTTCATATACACTTAACCCGTAATCCCAGCACCTTAACCACTAAACCCTTAAGCCTAAGCCCTAAACCCTCAAGCCTAAACCCAAAACCTCCCAGCCTTCAACCCTCATGGGACCTGGTTTGCCAGGCCGCCCTGAACTCCTATGGGAGGGGATGTAGAAGGCTGCGTCTGGAAAGGAGGCTTCCTTATCATATGGCTGGGATGCTTTCTAGGGTTTAGGGCTCATGGGGTGTAGGGTTTAAGGTTAAGGCTTTAGGCAGGAAAATTGTTCAACGTTTGGGAGTGGGCTTCATATTAGGGATGCTAGGGTTTTGTTGCAGTTTGAAGTTGGCAATGATATGGGGCGGTACTTTTGAGACCTCCATACCTGATCGATTGAAGCAAAAATTGCTCAAAGTGACAGTCACATACCAGAATGCTGAAAACTGTGGGACATTATACCAACACCATACCATTGGG
>CAJNIZ010036225.1:37775-60335 GCA_905231905.1 Symbiodinium pilosum | reverse complement strand
GGGTTTAGGGATAATGGAAAAAGAACATGGAAACTACTATAAAGGGGTTAAATAGGGGATTATATAGGGTTTAGGGATTGGGGATTAAAGTATAGTGTCTAAAACGCCTTAAAAACGGTTTTATAGGGGATTATATAGGGTTCAGGGATTCGGGATTAAGGCTTAATGTCTGAAACTCCTTCAAAGCGGTTTTTATGGGTGATTATACAAGGGAGTATCTTAGTGGTTCTTGAGGGGGATACAAGGAGTTGAGAGTGCAACAAAAAAGACTCGAATTTCTTGCTTTGTTTCTCGGACTGCTTCTCTGTGCACAGAGACCTGGCTGCCTCATAAAATAATGAGTATGCCCTGGTCGCATATTCAAGCAACAGGGTTTAGGATTTAGGGCTTACAGATCCTTTCAAAGATCTGTCAGCGAGGGGATGTCGGCCCTCTAGATACCACCTAGCCCCATAACATTCACCAGCATGAAAACAAGGCCGTTGGTCCTCCTTACAAGGTACCTGTTCTCACAGTCACTTAAAAGCTTGCAAGAGTGCCTTCCTTGTCCAGGGAATTCAATTGTCCAGAACATGAGCATTGCTCAAAAACAAATTTAAAGGGTTTTGGATGTCGCTGCATGGAGCATCTTTTCTTGCAGACAAATATATACCTAGACCCTCCTCCTACCCTCTTTTGGGGCCTAAGTACCCACTATTAGGGAGCATATATCCCCAATTAAGGGTACAAGGAGGGTCCTGGTATGCTTCGCGCATACTAGAGCCTCCATGTCAATGTGGTAAATGGTAGAAGGGGAAGGGAGCTAAGATCTGCCTTTAAGCAACATGGGGGTTTCCCAAAATTAGGGGTTACCTTTTTGGGGGTCCCTATAATAAGGACCTATGGGTTTAGGGTTAAGGTTTTAGGGTTTAGTATTTTGGGGTCTATATTGGGGTCCCCCCATTTTGGGAAACTGCCACATCTGAATCCGAAATTACATGGACTCTTGCAGGCAAGAAGTGCTGCCAAAGGTGACCGGCAGCAATACCAACGTCAGGACTTGTGGCAAGAATTTGCGGTGCCGAGAAAAACGTTCTTCCAAACCCCTAATTCGCAAACACTTATGATGGGGGTTCCCCAAAATTGGGGGTACCTTGTTGGGGGTCCCTATAATAATGACTATATGTATAATGTTTCGGGGTCTGGATTAAAGTCATTATTGGGGTCCCCCTATTTAGGGAAACTGCCTTACAGAAATCGCAGTCCACGCAGTCCGTGTCCTCAAGGGGCAGTCGGACAGGAGTGCCAGCGCCAGGTGCCAAGCCCTCAGACGAAGGAGCGAGCAGAGAATCAATGAGTCTCACAACATAGGCGGACCCCCCGACCCTGCAATAGTGGTATAATAGGTATATAAAAGGATCCTAATACAATCACTATGATCCCTTATAGCCACTATTACTGAGTGGGGGGTCCCTAACTTACAACCCCAGTGTCTTTATCACTTTTTTCGCACCTTTCTCCAAGTGCTGACAACCCTGAGTTTAGGGTTCGGCGTTTAGGGTCTTCAAGCCGGATGAGAAGGATTTAGGGATGGATCATTGAAGAGCAATGGCAGAAGGATTTATAGGGTATTATAGAGCCTATATGGTGGTTTCCCAAATTAAGGGAACCCAATATAGATCCCCAAATACTATAGTCCTTATTATGGGGACCCCCAAAAAGGTACCCCTAATTTTGGGAAACGTCCATATATGAGCATGTCAAGATGAGCATTCCAGGGGGGTGAGAGCTTTTGCCAGCTTTCATCGGAGCATAGTAGGCCTTGGGTCATATAGGGCATAGGAACGTCCCTCTGGTTGAGTTTGCAGAGCAGGGTACCTGCAACATCCAGTTCAAAACTATTTTGCATGGCTATCAAATCTCAATCTTAACAAATACCAATACTAGCTCCATCACGTAATTCAGCAAAACCTGGCCTATGTCCTATGCAGGTGAGGCAGGCACTGCTTCAATATGTCGTTGTATTGTTGGAGGGCGAAGCAAGACCCATACTCTCCTTGTAAAACCCCTGTAGCTCCAAGGCCTGCCCTGTTCAGATCCTTCTGACTCAATAACCAATTAACTGGGGCCCTGGCTTCAGGAGCAAAGAGCAAGTGGTCTTCCGACTATAGTCTCGAAAGGGCTATCCTCCTCCTAACTGAACTACTAATTAGTACTATTATTAGTACTACTATTATTACTAGTACTACAATACCATGATTAATACTGTCATTGTCATTGGGGTTGAGGCTTCAGGGAATAGTAGTATACTCAACCATCTTCGACACTGCCCTCTTGCCCAGCTTTTCTTCAGCATTCCAGGTGAGAAATCTGCGTTGCGTCGCAGAGCCTCCCGTGCACAAGCAGTCTACCCACTCCAATAATGCCCCACCCCCCACCTGCCCCCTAACAAGGACTAGTCTAGCCCCCTAATACAAAAAATAATGAGGCAGGGCCTGTACCATCATCAGTTGGGAGGTTGGGAGGGCGACGTGTGTTACGCGGGGAGGGTATTGTAAAGCCGTGGGAAGAACTATGCAGTGAGGACGATCCCAACTGTTTCATAGTAATAACAATATTCATAATAGTAATAGTTATGTTCCTGCTCTGGATCCTCAGAATATGGAGTCATGAGTGCGGAAATTGCAGCGTGGGCAGAGTTTGGAGAAATAACCATCAAACAAGCTGCTGTTGCTAGACTACTAAACCCATGCTACGTTGACCACATGTTGACACTACATGCTTCGTTCGGCCTCGGAGCTTCTCCAATCTTAAGTATAGCTTATACCTCTTTGGGCGAGGTGTCTGGTGGACCTGTGCTCAGAGGTGATAGGCAGGTGGTTGGGGGTATCTTTGCGGTTTCTACCTTGAGTGTGGAACTCAGTGGGGGCCGATACTGCCTTCCCTGATCTCCTGGTTGCCGCAAGAATCATCGTGAGAGCCCGCACGACTGCGCAACACAAGCAAGACTTCTAGCGGAGGGATGGAGGCAACCAGGACAAGGCATTCATTACAATCCGGGCGAGCCCAGAACCCTGCACCCTAGATCCTAAATCCCCAGACCCGTCAACCAAAAACGCCAAAACTTCGAAGGCCAGCAACCAAAAATCTTAAAAATCGGAAGCACGAACTTAGAATCAACAACTTTGACTGAAATCATCAAGAGTGGACATAAGATCTGAACTAGCTTGCAGCTGCCGAAGGCTCTGCAGTCCCTACAGGACCAGGCATCCGGACAATACGCGCAAACTGAAAATTGCACAAACACAAGAGGAAGCCCGCGCCCCTTGAGGAACGTGGAAGAAACCACCCCCTGGAAGCCCCTTTTATCTACAACCCTTGAAAGCTTCAGTGCTGTCTAAATACCTTTCAGACGCCGCCCTTCGCGGCCTCGGCGCCAGCCAACCCCCAAAGGGAGCTTGGGGCGCCCAGCGGATTCCTGAGTCTAAGCAAATTTGCTTCATAATACTGGGTTGCTGTTAAGGAACTTAGTTTAAGTTACTGTATTGGGGGAACCATATGAATTACTATATATACCCATTATGGTAACTTAATTTAAGTTCCTTAACAGCAACCCAGAATAGTCAGACAATATACACCTCAAAATACTATTTCTATAATCCTCGCTGCACGGACCCCCCAAGAAGGTAATCCCAATTCTGGGACACCCCATATGTAATACTCATTTTTACTCTCTTGGAATACGAAGCATGCTTGCTCAGAGTTTAGGGTTGAGAGGTTTTAGGGTTGGGATTCCGCGCTTTGTATGGGCATACATACGGCATACATGGGGTCCCCCTATTTTGGAAGATTACCAACATGTATGGCTTGGCTTTACAAAGAAATCGCTAAGCAGTGTACGTGGTAGTGAAAACGGGAGAGGCAGCGCAGTTGCCAATTGCTCTGCAGATGCAGAAGAGGGAAACAATCTGGCTTTGGTCGGTCTAGCAGTATCCATAATGATAAGCACTTCATGCTCCTTCGAGGTGGTAGTGACGCTTTAGGGGGGACATGTGTGCAACTTACCATTGCTGCTTGCTGTTGCTCCGGTCCAAAAACTGGATCATGCGAAGCCCCACCTCTAAGGAGTTTAGATAACCCTAAACCCTTCCCTATAGTAGTTTCCATTTTCTTGTCCATTATCCCTACATATTCCCTACCCTAGGGATCCAAGTATATAAATTATACCTACATTGGGCCCCAAAGTCTGTAAATAATGCCTACATTGGGCTATTTGGATCCCTAGGGCTATATGAGCCGTTGTCTAAACTCCTAGTATCCCCCTTAATAACCCCTATAGTAGTCCCCTATATAATCCCCTATATATCCCCCTTGAAGGAGTTTAGACTATAGCTCATATAAACCCTATAACAAGTTGGCCCATGAACCTCTGCGGGACCCGGTGCGTCAACCGACAGAAGCACTCTGGCGAGCCCAGGCCTAGCCCAACCCTAAGGGTCCAAGTACCTCAGAATCATATACTTAGGTCCCTTTAAAGGGGGTATATAGGGCTATTTAGGGTTGAGGGTTTAGGGTCCAAGTACCTAAGAATCATAGACTTCGGTCCCCTTAAAGGAGGTATATAGGGCTATTTAGGGTTGAGGGTTTAGGGTTTAGGGTCCAAGTACCTAAGAATCATAGACTTCGGTCCCTTTAAAGGAGGTATATAGGGCTATTTAGGGTTGAGGGTTTAGGGTTTAGGGTCCAAGTACCTAAGAATCATAGACCTAGGTCCCTTTGAAGGGGGTATATAGGGCTATTTAGGGTTGAGGGTTTAGGGTTTAGGGTCCAAGTACCTAAGAATCATATACTTAGGTCCCTTTAAAGGAGGTATAGGGCTATTTAGGGTTGAGGGTTTAGGGTTTAGGGTCCAAGTACCTAATTAATCATATGCCTACCCAAAACCTGTACTATAATTACTATTACCCAAAAACCCAAGTACCTAATTATTGGGTACTTGGACCCTTAGGGCAACTGCCCAGGGCTTGTTCTCCTCCTTTGCACCACAAGAGCATGACAGAGACTTGCGAACCCAAAAGCTTGCAATTCCCTGCTGAGCTGGAGTTAAGTTTTGCCTTAGGGGCATTTGATTATGACCCTTGGTTCTGCAAAGGGGATCCTACATTGGTCTTATATACCGCAGACATACGGCCTGTGTCAAGCAGAGCGGCCCATCTCGTTCACAGGCACCTTACTCTCCAGAAGGGCATAAAAAGTAGGAAGGAATGGGAAGTGTTCTACCTTCGTTGGGCCTGACAATGAGGTTATCTTTTACCTGTCTTCCACTGCGTTTCTTTTGTAACAACACCCTTCTTGGAACGGCCAGTTCGGCGTCCGAACTGCAATCTGAAGTGCAATCTGTAATGGGCTTGCCATGCAGGTTAGCGCCTCCCGGATCACACCAAACATTAAGCATTGTCCCCTGTGAAGGGGCTAGGCGCCATTGAAAATTCGAATGGTTAGCTTGGGGTCCTTGGACGGGAAAGCCTCATAAAGGAAGCAGCACGCAGCATGCACCAAGTGAACCCTACGCCAGCTTCGACTTCCAACATTCAAAGACAACAGGCCCTACAGCTGAACTGCATGTAACAGCACTATCTCTGAACGTTTCAATAAAACTTTAACCCTAAGGGTCCAAGTACCTAATAATCATATACTTACCCAAAACCTATACTACAACTCCTGATACCCAAGACCCAAGTACGTAATTACTGGGTACTTGGACCCTCTGGGAAAGCTGAAGTTTGTCCAGGCACTGATGACAGCGCTGTGGGTGACTGCATTTGGCTCAAGGCCCTGCAGGTGAGGAAACTTGCTGGTTAGGGCTTAGGGTTTAGGGTTTTAGGGTAAATATAGAGATTATAAGGTATCTATAGGGGTTCTATTGGGATAGTGGAAAAGACAAGGGAAACTACTATAGTATATGGAGTTATTGTTTAGGCTCTTGTTTTTTTTCCGGGTTTCGCGGCTTAAGGGGGTTTAGAGTTTATGGCCTAGGGGTTTGGGCTGGGCCGGTTTGGGGGTTATGGTTCAGGGTTCCCGCTCGCAAAAGAAAATATCCGGACTTCTCACAGCTCCGCAAGCCTAAGCAAACGTACTACAGGATCCATCCAGCCAGAAGTATAGCCATTTTCCCAACGTCCGTACAGACAAACGGTGCCTACAAAGGAAGGGCCCAAAAACAGGCCATGTTCGGTCCACTCGGGTTATCATATGCATAATTGAAGATCTCGTCTGTGCGCCTCAGCCTTCATGGCCTGCAGCAGCTGCCTGAGTCTACTTAGGGTTGGTTTTCAAGGTTTGGGGTGTAAAGGATGGACTTGGAGTTCGGAGTCGAGTGGCATGCAGATGACAATGTGCATTGCAAGGAATTGTAGTGGAATTAGGGTTTAAGCGCTCAAAGGTATGTCAGTGGCAGAAGGTTAACTCTCAAAAGGGAATATAGTTTGTCATGAATGCAGGGACGCTTTGGTGGCTTGTACGGGGGGATTCGCGTCCTGCTGACAGTAACCACAACTGATGGCCGCGAAGAGCGAACGCGTAGTTGGGGTTGTCAAGCATCCGGCACTTGGGATTATGCAAAGGAGAAGTGATGATATGGCTGATGATAGAGAACACGCCAGCCCCTAAACTCCTTTTGCAGCTATTACTTTTATTACTTTGCAACCGCTGGTCTTCTGGCTGAAGCATTGCTATCCAACAAATACTATTGGTTGAATCGCACACCCTCCTCCCCACATCCAAACAGGCGGGCAAGGTCTCAAACCAAGGAACAAGAGCATCTTGACTATGAACACTCTTCAGGAAAACACGTCTAACTATCAAGATGCTCCCACAAGAACCTCTGATCTGCGTAGAAATCCTAGGATCTTTGTCTCAGAACTCTGGATGATCCCCTTGACTCTATTCATTGCACGCTTCCAAGAGCAAATGCTGATGGAGGAAATTTCACACCATCCTACATAGCTTATACCATGGGAGTGACAGCATATTGGCGATGTTAAGCTATTGTCACTCTCTAATTGCTGTGATTACTACTATTACACTCAAGTGTCTGCCTGGTTGCATGGCGAGGTCCCGCGGGAAGCGGGCTCCAAGCAAGGCTCCAAACGTCACCTCTGGTACGACATGGACATGGATTGCTCTTGGTTGATGCCCCCCCCGTTGACCACCCCATATACATATTGTGTATGTGTGCATATCTATATGTACACACGCTCAATATGTATATGGGGTGGTCAAGGGGGGCATCAACAAAAGAAAATCATGGTATCTCCCATACGCTGATCCAAAACCAATGGCAAACAACAACTCAGTTAGTCTTGAAGGTCTTAGTCCGACCTCCCCAATGAAGATCGGAAGCCCGGCACTGCTTTTCCCATTTGGTTTAGGGTTCAGGGTTTAGGGTTTACGGTTTTCCTAAACCCCAAACGTCTATCTCGGCAGGAAAATGAAAACATTAAACAACTGTGGGTGCGCAGGACTTCTGCGTCAATGGGACTGAAAAGTTCCTCCTCAAACTACCCCATTTGGAGCATTGTTTTCCAAGTACGCCAGCTGTGGGTCTGCGAACTCGCCTCATCTGTTCCAAGTACCCTAAACCCTAAACCCTAAACCCCTAAACCCTAAATCCTAAATCCCTAAACCCTAACCCCCTAGACCCTAAATCCTAAACCCCTAAACCCTAACCCCCTAAACCCCTAAACCCCTAAACCCTGAGCTTCTAAGGTGGATAGTCGCCAATAAATCAATAAACCTTCCATACTCCATACCCGTCCTACGATGCACGTAAAGTAACCCACCCACCACAGGCGGTTACTGGTACAACTCCCCAAACAACATGGTACTTTCCCAAAATTAGGGTACCCCAATATACACCCCAATATACTATAATCCTTAATATGGGGACCCCCAAAAAGGTACCCGCAATCTTGGGAAACTCCCCAAACAACATCTGCGTTGGGTGAAAGGCAAGACTACAGCCCTCAGCCCCTGCGCTCAAATGGCTGATCCAAAGGGTTTAGGGTTTTGGGTTTTGGGCTTATTGTTTAGGGTTTAGGGTACAAAGTTGTTGGTGGATCCAAAATGCAGGCGGCATTTACAGCACACCTACAGTTCCCGCATAGTCCCTGCGCGTTTCGGATATGATGCAACTCCCATAGTGTCCCCCTGTACCACGACGGGACCCCTCTACGACTAAACACCGCCATCAATCACTCCCTGGGGGCCCAAGGACCCAAACATTAGGGCATTAGGTACCATTCAGATTATAGCATTTAGACCCTAAAGCCCCGTTATTTGAGTCCTTGGACCCTGAGGGACTGCAACCTTAGCCTTCCCCTGTGTTCAGAGCCTCATCGGGCCGATGTCCTTGTGTGCCATCCTTAGGAGAAAGATTAAAAGGTTGTAATCTTCAGGACTACGGTGAACCTCAGAGAGTTTCTCAAAGTAAATGTCATCAGGGACCCCTAAACTTCCAACTTCCCAACAAGAAGATTTCTTTGCAGGACCCCTTGAGAGCCCGATAGTTGGGATGTCGAGGACATTTCCTGGCAACATGTCACGGCTTGCACTTAGCCCTGCCTTGTGCCCGGGAGCATCCTCATGTGACAAGACATGCGATGCTTGCTTGGATTTTTGTCTATGTCTCTGGCTAAAACTGACTGCTGAACTCCTCGTGCGAAGTAGGATGGACCTTGGGTAGTTGCTACGTTGCTGCGCACTTCCACTTGCAAGACTGCATGAAGGGAAGCCCTTTTCCCAGCATTGTCGAGGATACCTGTGAGGCTTGTGGGGAAAGGTAGTTCTCGGCGCCAACGCATGCGTCAAGCAAATGAGCGCCAGCACCAAACTGTAAGAATCACCAGCCACAAAATAAATTCCTTAGCCAAAGCCAGAGCCCGCCCCAAAAAGCCTTACACCTTAAACCCTAAGCCCCTAAACCCCTGAACCCCGAACCCTTAAAACCCCTAAAGCAGCTAAACCCCCCGAAAATCTTAAACCCCTAGACCCTAAACCCTAAACCCCTGCCAAGCCACTGAGTGGAGAATGCCAGCTTCCTCTCCATGGCTCAGGGCTTGCTGCCACCTGGTCGCGGCCCAGGGCTAACACAGAACCCCCAAAAAGGGCACTTTACTGGGTACTTAGGGTTTAGGGTTTAGGAGGGTTTAGGGTTTAGGGGCTATATGTTGGGTACTGCCCCAACCCTGTAACAGTCTGTACTAAGGGTCGTATTAAGGGCTGTATGTAACTAACTATATTACAAATATCAATATCCAACTGTTTCAGAGTGGGGGCAGTACTCAAGATATATGGCTCCCTAAACCCTAAACCGCGTGGTCAAGTCGGCTTTGGGAAGGTGATTCTATTGACAGCCGCCTTCTCAAGGACAACCCCCCCCTGCCCCACTTTCCTGAGAAACTCAAAAAAGGGAACCGTTTTCCTCCAAAACATCACCAATACGAGGACCCTATTTTTACCCCTCAAATATGGGTCTATCGTCCCTATTTAGGGTAGATGGAAGTAGATAGAGCGCACTTTGCTCTTGGATGCAAGGCTCAAGGTGTGAGGCTCTGAATATGGCTTATTATCAGAAGCACAGGGAGAATGTTTAATATGAGGGGGAAGAGGGATGTTTTGTTTTTCGAGGGAAGGGGCCAGGGCATGCAGACTTTTAGGCCCTCTACGCCGCCTTGCTGATCTCACCTGCTCCCAAACTAACATCGAGCCATTTCAGTCTAGGGCTTAGGGCTCAGGGTAATAACAGGATCTCCAGAACTACTCCTACATTCAGGACTATAACATTTTTGGGAGTTTGCAAGAGCAACTCTGTCTGGAAACGCTGATATAACCCGCGGGCTACTTGGAGGGTCAAGGGGGCTCAGAAAGCAGGCTAATAATGGGGATAACTGTGGGTACTATATTGCTTATATCGGTTACCAACCTGCTTGCTAACTCCTGAGGACGCTCCAGTTGGGGTTTGGCATCACCGTTTGGAATGCGGGGGGTAGGCTGCAGTTCACTGAGCATCTTTTCACAATGCTGGCGAATTCCTAGGCCCTCATACCCTACTTGGAGGATCATGGGGACTTAGTAACTCGGTGAATACTGTTCCTAATTGGGGTTATTATAGTATAGGGGGTTACTATCCTACTTACTCCCCCTGACCTTCCAAGTAACCGTCCTACAATCTGATCCCTAAGAACCCCAGACCACAGATGTACAACACTCTGCGAGGTCGAAATTCCCTTTAGGTTGGCATGTTCCGTCGAACAAGGGTTAAGGGTTCGGGGGCTAGCAAAGAAGTTGGGCGGCTTCTTGTAGAAGATCTGGCCAATCGGGCCGTGGAGAATGAACCTCAGCGGCACTGGGGCAAACTAGTGAAGAGCCTTCGGAATAATAAGGGTTTAAGATAAAGGCTGCTGGGTTCCATCCGTGGTTACTAGTAGCATTGTTATGCGGAGAAACACGAGTCACTTACACGTTGTTTTGGTTCAGGGTGTAGGGTGGCCAAAGACCATACACCCAAAACCCAAGATCCTGAACGGACCCCTGAAATAGCATGTGACCCCAAACCCTTAACCCCTCGTCAGGCCCACCTTCTTTTGCAGAAAACTGAGATAACATGACACTCCTGGGACTTGTAAAGAAAGTGGAAGTAAAGAAACCTACACGTATTCTTGTTAGTGGTAAGTAGGGAATCGCGGTTTAAGGGTTTAGGGAATGGATCATTTAGATGCCAGACAGGTATTGTATTCCCTTCCTCCTTAGTAACCACCAGGAAGTAGTGTAGCCAGTCAACATGACGTGATGCGGCTTATGTTCCCTGCTTGAAATTGCGGGCTGTTTGGGCGTTCTTCAATTCAGCAGGGTTTAGGGTTTAGGCATTCGCCCCTGTGTACCTGCAAGTCCCTATCATCATGATTTCAAGACAGGATGGGAAACATGTAATTGCTGTTTCGGTTCTGGATCAAAGTTGAACCCGAATTGCAGCTGTTGTTGCTTGCTCTATATGAGCTTTGATCTTAACTCCAGTATCCCCTTAATCAGCCCTACATTGGCCCTACATGCCCCCAGATAATCCCCTGTATAGCCCCCTTTCAGGAGTTGAGACTACAGTTCATATGGGATTCCAATACTACGTCATGGGTTGCTCTTTGGGACATCAGATCTAGGGCTTAGGGTTTGGGAACGATGCTTTCACAGCCCACAGGGTCTTGAAAAAAGTACAGGTCGCGTTTAGAAACCTCACAACAACTTTAGCCCTGCGCGGGCACCCCATCTGTAGAATGAAGCATGAAAGACTGGGCACGGCCCATAAGCCCTACAGACCACGGGCCTTAATCCCCATACTCTGAAACTCTGAACCAGCAAGCCCTGAAACAAGAGAGCCTGTCACAGCTTGAACACACGCATTGTGCCCAAAAATGGGGGAACCCTCTTTGGGTACTAAGAACCCATGTAGTTCCATCACTCATCCTGCAGTAATTTGGTTGTTTCCAGACATGGGCGCGGCCCTACTATAGACCCCGATATGCCATTATAGGGACCCTCAGACAGGGACCCCTCATTTTGAGATTCCTTGTCGCTATAGCCAAGTATATAATCCCTGTTTCCATTTCATGTTCCATTTGCTTTTCAATTTGATTTTCCTTTTAATTGGGAGAAAATGTCCCTTAACCATTGGAATGCTCCGTTACAGGAGCTACACCCTAAACCCTAAACCCCAAACCCTAAACTCCAAACCCTAACCCTAAACCCCAAACCCTAAGCCCCCTAAAGCCCATCTGACCAGAAGCATAGGGAAAGCTAGCGCGCCGAGCCGTGTCATGATGCTGGAGCTGAAGAGCCTGGGTTTAAGGTTAGGGTTTAAACCCTAAACCCTAAATTATGGTGTTTCGGTTGTAGGGTGATTAGGGTTTAGGGTCTAGGGTGACTGGCCTATGGTGTTTCGGGTGTAAAGTGAATAGCATCTGCAAACCCTAAACCCAAAAACACCTAAAACCCTAAACGTTACAAGGTTTAGGGCTTCAAGCCTCAGGGCTTTCCCCCCGAAAGCTCACATGGAAGCCTACAGGCTGCCTTATGAAGACTACCGCCACTGAAGCTATAAGCACTAAAGCTTAAACCGAGGGAACCACCTGGGTTTCCTTGTTTGGGGGAGGGCGGTGTTTGAAGGACTACTGGGTCGCTGTTAAGGAACTTAATTTAAGTTAATATCTTGGGGAAACCATATTAATTAATATGTGCCCATCATGGGAAATTAACTCAAGTTTCTTAACCCAGACTATGGTCTCTCTAGGAACACTGAAAACTTATTGTTGAGGGTCTAGTCTGCTAGAATCCTCTCGCATAAGTTCAAGACGACCAGAATGACTGCTGCGAAAGGTGACAATAACGTCGCATTGCTTAACCTGTGCCTCTTTCATGGAACCAACCATTCAACAAAACAGGTAAGATGAAACCAATTACGCTTCCATTTTCATGTGTTTGTTCACGGAAGAGTGCTTGCTTCCACGATTCCAGGCTCTTGGCCCTGGAGATTGTGAATTTCGATGATTGGATCTGTCATCTTGCTGTCGCTTTGTGCGGTGCTCAGGCCCTGATGAGCAGAAACTAGCAGAAACTCGACTTTGGCGCTAGTACAGGCGCTAGTACATTTCTCTTGTCTTTACTCTGCGGACGAACTCATAAGGGCCAAGTTGGGTATGCATGCCCGTCTCCACCATCAACGACGCTGCGAGCACCCCCCACCCTCACCCCAAAACAAAAACAAACAAACACACACACACACACACAAACTCACAATAATACTATGTGTACATATATATATATACTATATAGTCCATGTAACCATAATTCGTACATGGTACTCCCTATAAACCATGCTGTTCAGCAGAGGGGCCGGGTGATCATGTGAGGCTGATCCGTGAGGCAGTCCCTGCGCTCATCACTGAAGCACTGACATTTTGGGGTATCCGAAACAGGGGACCCCACAGGGACCTCAGAAATGTATGGGGATTAGAAATTGTTGGGGGTCTCCGATGGATTTTTGAGGTTCATGTTGGGAGACTTTCCTTCGGAGGCTAGGAACGGCCTTTAACGCTACAGGAGAGAAGCCTTGATCGTGGATGAGAGTTTCCAAAAGTTAGGGACCTCCTTCTTATACCCAAAGACGGCAGGCCTCCTTATGGAAAATCAAGTTTGGGGACCCCTTTCAAAACTAGTGTTTATGGCACTGTAAGGATCATAAGGATCATAAAGGGGTGAAGGGTAATTGAAATTGCCTTGTCTGAAATGGCGATGAAGAGTACGCCTCTGGTTTAGGGTTTAGGGGTTCGGGACTGAGTTGGCCCCTAAAAACCCTTTGAAAAATATTAGTATATAGGGTCCCTTGTTGAACCATTACAGAAAATATTAAATATCCCAGGAGCCTACCCAGGGGAGAGTTTGAAATTTGGGTTCTGGGCTTTGCGGTCGAAATAAGGTTGAGGGCTTAAAGGCAGCGAGCAAAAGAGTTGAAGGCTTCAGCTTAGGGTTTAGGGTTAGCCAAACAAGCAGCAGCAACTCTCTTCCAGCTGGAACAATCACATACGGTGGATACTAAAAATCTTGCATGACCCTTGGGGCCTTATACCTTGGGAATGATGGTACTATGCTGTACTAAGGTTATGCAGGAGTTTTAGTATCAACAGTAGTTCGTGTGAAGCCCGCATGAGCATATAGCCACCCTTCCTAAATCGCACACCAGAATCGATCCTTTTGTGGTCGTTGTGGCCGGTCGAGGGAACTCTGAAACAACCCCCAACCCCTCGACCCTCAACCCTAAACCCTAAACTCGGGTGGCTGAGAAGGTCCTGTGCATCTCCATGAGGAACTTGGTGTACACGGGCATGAAGATCAAAGTTCGGATCATTGCATCATTCCTAAGGCTTAGGGTTTAGGGTTTAGGGTTTAGGGTCTAAGGTTTAGGGTTTAGGGTTTACGAGTTTAGGGGTTTAGGGGTTTAGGGGCTTAGGGGTTTAGGGGTTTAGGGGCTTAGGGTTTCGGGGTTTAGGGGTTTAGGGATCACTTTGACTGAATGAGGGACCCTGGGGTTTCCGAGGAGCCGTGGCCCTTACAGGAGGGGTTTGACAAACCTGTTTGATGCTGTTGGATGTTGGGGTTGGAGTGCTGTCTGTTTGTGAGGGAGTGCTTTGGAATTTCGAGCATAAGGCCTATCAATAATGTGGAAGGAAACCGGTTAGGGTAATAGTAGCTTGCGTTTCCAGGGTAGATTACGATTTTCCTAGAAGTGCCAGTATTGTTTCTCATATACTTGTCCACAACCTGTACTACAATTACTATTGCCCAAAACCCAAGTACCTAGTTAATGGTTACATGGACCCTCTGGGTCAGGAGTGTAATGTAATGGCCTCACACCTAGAATATTGCTTTGGGAAATACACGTGACAATAATTGTAATTTATTCACGCTTCTACGCTGGGGGGACGAGGTATCAACACTTTTGTTCAAGGGCTTGGGTCCAAACACGCGAGGTAACGCGGGAACCTTCTGCTATCTTAATAACTTGGGAGAGTCCCTTACATGGTACGTTTCGAGTCAATCAACATTAGGTGGGCATGCGTTTCCGTATCCCCCCTGGAAGGAGTGGCGTATCCACCGAATGCATCCCGCGGCCCATGATTCCTGGAACATAGCAAAGACATAATATGACCTCCTGGATGGAGATAGGCCGAAACCATAGAAGAAAGAACCTACGGCAACAACAACTCTTCAAAACCTGTACCTGAGCCAAGATCCCTAATAGCCAAACACCCATCCCTCAACCTAAAACCTAATCCCCAAACCTTACTTGCAGGGTCATAGGGACTTGGAAGCAAATGGAAAACTGGAATGTCTGTGGTTACAATATAGCTGAAAGGGATGTGACTATACTTACTAAAGCTTCAAGGGCCCCCCTAAGTACAGCATGCCCACTCAAAACTGACCTTTGAAACGCTCTTGAACTGATCCCTGTACAGATCGCGAGCAGGACTGCTTTAAGCTAAGCCCCAAATCCCGTACTGTTTTCAATGGAGACTCCTATAATTCCCTCGTAGTCACTACCATACTCATTATACACACCTAAGCGCGGCAGCATCCGCCCTGGTCCCGGAACCTCATACACATCCCAATAGCATAAGCCAAAGATCGACGCACCCTAAACCCAAAACCCTCGGCCACTTACAGCTTCTAAACGTGAAGCCCTAAACCCTGAATCCTAAGCCCAAAGCCCTAAACACTTCATCCTAAAGCGTTCAACGCTAACCCCACGAAACCCTAAACCCTAAGCCCCAACCCCATAACTCAAAACTCCAGAGCCCCTACGTGATTCGAGACGCAGGTTGAGGTTGGTCAGTCGCAAGCCCAAGGAAGCATAGCTGACCTGAGGCTGTGTACCTACAATCTGATACTTAAGGTGTAAGGTTTCAGGCTTAGGGTTTGGTGCTTAGGGTTTCGGTTTAAGGGTTTAGGGTTCAAGAAAACCATTTGCGTCATAAAGTACCCCAATCTAGTCTGGTCTTGGTAACTTATGGTTGGGTTTAGGGCAAAATAGTTGCCAATTTGTTTCGCATTGTCCCTATACAACCCCTCTATACATCCTTGAAAGGACCCCTATACAACCCTTTAAAACGCCTTTTAGAGGACCCCTATATAAGCCCTATATAACTCATTCAACCCCTATATGAGCCGTCTGAAGATCCTTTTTAAAGGAACTCAAAACCTTGATGCGGCCAAAGTTGCCAAGAAGAGCCACAGGGGGTTCATGGAGGGCTTCTGTTGTTCTCGGTCCAACATCACCTTGGCGTCAACTTGGCATAAAAGCTTTGCTGGACAAGTTTCACTAACTTCGCACTGCAGGGGCCAGAATAATGACCAGTGACCAGTGTTGTTGAAGTCTTTTGACGTACCTTGCACCATTCTTATATAAGAATCTGGGACCACAATATTGGCAATCCTCAAATAAGGTTTTCCATATAAACCACCGTTTGGGCTGAGGTCAGGTTGGGGGGGTAGGGTTTAGGATCACATGAATTTGCCCAAGACGTTCCAGCAGCCTTGCACAGACCTTTGCAATCTGGCAGTGGTGACATGATAATTCCACGAGCCTCTCAAAATCTGACCCCCTCTCCCAGAAACAAAAAAAGCTAAGCAGAAGGGTTTGGGACGATGTCCGTACTTTCTGCGATTTGGTTATAAAGCTTTGAGTGGGTACCTTTTTCGTTCATTAAACCCCTGTCATACGAGTCTTGCATTCGCGGAGCAAGAGGCCGCTTGAAGGAATCTGCCATTCTTGCCGGCGACATGCTGTTGATGGCCTGTCCTGACATAAAGTCATCGGGCTGCGTCCCGTCACAGGAGGATTGCCCTCCGAGGCTCGTGATCAAAAAGGAGCCAGAAGACGCAGAACATCATGGCCAAACCCCACAGACAGCATAGCTCCTAGCCGGAACCGCCCACCACGCACATCACGCACTGCCCCCAGCAGCACTCAACTGTTCCACAAGCCATTGCAGCTTTCGTGACATGCAAGGCCTGACCTCGCCGTTCACGACCACCCGAGTGGGTGTCCGATGTATCTGTTCTGATGCTGTTTTAGCCTCAACTCTATAACCAATGCCATCCCAGTGACACCACGTTGGTGCTGCTCTCGGACCCCGGAACACCAAACCAACGAGCGGATCTTGGTTGTCCCAAAGCCCCTTAAATCAGACCTTAAACCCTAAACATAATTCCAAAGCCAAGAAGCAGAGCGCGCAGCTGCCACTCCGGTGATGATCTCCACCAACGCCCCGAAGGGATGAAACCCTGGGGTTGCTACTCTGAGGATGCGGGGTTTAGGATTAAGGGCCGAGGATTTAGGATTCAGGGCTTTGGGTCTAGGACGTAGGGTTTCGAGCTACTCCAGGGTTTGCGGCTGTTGATTTACGGAGTTGTGGTTGCACAGCCTACTTGAAGGTTTAGGGGACTTTGTAAGCACGCATGTTATACGTACAGGGCCTGACAAATCTCCTAACGGTGGTTGGCCCCTAGCAAGCAAGTTGCATTTGTCCTTATAACCTCCCTGTATAGCCTTCTTGCCTCTAGGTAGGGGGTTAGGGCTTACCTGGGAAGCCAGTTGACTATGACCGCCGCCACTACTTTTGTCCTGTACCATAATCATTGTCAGCCACTTTCTCCAGGCTGGGGCTCCGGAGTCAACCATAAACCCTATGTAATCAACCCTATGTAATCCCCTACTTTCTGCACAAGCGCTATTTCAGGAAGGGAAGTTATGCAAGTGCTATATGAGGGGCTTAGAGTGTAGGGTTTGGGTTATTTTTAGGGAATATCTAACGGACAGAGAGTTTTCTTTTGGGGCCCCTACTGTAGACTCAAAGGAGATCTAGTCATATGAGGAGCGTGGAGTCCTGCTCGAGATTCTGAGACCGGGCTGATAGGGAAATAAAGCCCGAAGCAACTTACACCTCTAAGCATGCCTCCAATGGAAGGACGTCCAAGCAATCGGGCCAAGTTTCTTCTCCTGCAATCTTTGCGCCCGACCTTCTGCCGGAGCAAACTGTGCGCTCGGAGGTCGTGAAGCGCACTTGTGGCGCCAGAGCTTGAAACGTATCTCTCTAGGAAGGCCTAGCCTCCAGTGAGTCGAACGCAAGAGACTCACCTTCACAAACAGCCCGCCGCCCTCATAGACATCCTAGTTTCAGTAGCAGCAAGCCTTCCACATTCTCCAGGCAGAGAGCCGCTAGGTGACCATGAAGCGCAGCCAGGGC
This sequence comes from Symbiodinium pilosum, assembly GCA_905231905.1. Lineage (NCBI taxonomy): Eukaryota > Dinophyceae > Suessiales > Symbiodiniaceae > Symbiodinium > Symbiodinium pilosum. The sequence continues at coordinate 42,504 of CAJNIZ010036225.1, read as the reverse complement.
AACACGCCGGAGTCGAACCTGCGCAGGCGAGCAGCATGCGCAGCTGCACAGACCAGCACGAATGCCCGGATCGTCTGCATGCACGCAGCATCGCAATCCGAATCCTCCTGCCTCTGCGCCAAGCTGCAGAAGCACCGCGGGGGCAAGGATGGGGAGAGCCGGCGCCATGTGCCCTACAGGGTCCGCTTCCGGCACGACCGGCCAGCTGTAGAGCGGTGTAGGGACCCAAGCGGCTCCTCAAGCTAGTCGGCCTGCCACATCATTCATGTAAGCACGCAGGCTTCGACAAAAGTCAAGCTGCCCTAGCTACAGCGAGCAATGATGTGCGTCCAAGACACAATAAGGAGGGCGAGCTGTCCATGGTCTCCATTCCGAAAGAAGCGCAACCTATACAATGTCCAGCACACGCACACGGACTCCTGCCCGCAGGCCAGCGAGGCATAGAGGGAGCAGCCGTCGGCAAGCAGGCGTGCTTGCATGTCCCACGTGCGTCGAAGGGCGGCCTGACCCGGCACAAGCACAACGATGTCTGTCTCATCCACAGCTGCAGGCCCGCGCGATTGAAAGGTACCTGCGTGCAAACAACGCGCCTTGCACCCAGAAGACTTGCATCTCCAAGGGAGAGAGGTTCTGGAGCTCACGGAGATCCATGTTCCGAACTTACAACCAAGGCTTGTCGGCGTGGCTACATGCCGAGTGTCCGCGGCCTTTAAGCCTGAGGCTGCACACGGCGAGTTGAATTGATCCAATCCAAACATGACGAGCGCGAGACTGCAGCCAACATGCTACCTCAATCTAGTCCAGCGGCAGGACCTCTTTCGGGGAGCAACGAGGCACGACGCGCTGTACATTGGCCAGCCTCCAGCCGGCTACCGCTGGATTAGTGGGTTCCAGCATTCTATAGGCACGCCGCCTCTGAGACTGAAGAGCACGGATGCCCTGCAGCCCTACATACTTTACTTGCTGCACTGTTGGCCAGTGTAGGGTTTAGAAGAACGTGGAAAAAACAACGGCAACTACGAGGTATGCTATAAGGATCCATTCCGTCATTTTTGGCGTACCGAGGGTAAGTATAGGGCTGGGCCTGCGTAGGCTAATCTATACACCCCCACGTAGCGGCACGTTTTGCAATTTGGCTTGATTGCCACTGACATGAACGTGTACTCCATACCTTGTCAACGGTTTAGGGGGTCTAGGGTTTAGGGTTGAGGGTAAGGGTAAGTAGATAGAATATGGAGTATACCCGGATCTTGTTATAATACACCCAAGGCCATATTCTATCTACTGAAGGGGGACTATATTCCGTACAGAAGCCCCTCTTATCGTCCTTGTGGTCACTCATCCGCCTCGCCCCAAACCCCAGTAAGCTGCGAACCCAATCGCGGACCAATTGCATGGACTTCCGCACTTCAGGCAAGAATCCTGCTAATCACTTTGTCCCTAATTTTTGGGTGTCTTCAGGGCTCAGATTTTAGGGTTTAGGGTTCCATGGTTTAGGTTTTAGGGGTTTGAGGTTCAGGGCTTTGTGCAGTCTCTTATGGGGAATATCCCTAAACTCTGAGCCACTGCTTCCTTACAGGCTCTCAAAGGGCAAGTGGTTCCAAAGAGGGGAGGTCAGGAACCTTGGAGAGCAGCATATACAACTAAATGTCCTATTGGGAAATACAGGAGGTTCCGTTAAGGGTTATAAAAGGGGTCAATAGGGGTTATATAGAAGTTTATAGGGACCTTATACCCCAACAATTCAGAATCAAATGGAAAAGAAAATGGAACATGACGTGAAACCTGGGGTTTATATAGGGGTTTGTATGTCCTATTGGGTGTAGGGGGGAATCTTCAATGTTCGGGGGAGGGTGACTATCAGGGACATGGGATCTGCACTCACTGGCCCCTTAAATGCTGAACCTCTGAACCCATTGGCTCTACACTGAACCTAGGCCACGTGGAGAGTTGCTTGGCATTAGGGACATGGTGTATAGAGCTGCGGATTCAGGGTTGTGTTTTTGATGATGCCCAAGCCTCAGAGACACCTAAAAGATCAGACTAAACCCCAAACCATTTAGGGTGCCAGGCCTAGAGATCTCAAAGCCACGGGTCTCTTTTCCTTGAGTGTGGGGGCTTTGAGAGGCCCTGCCTCCAGAAGCAGCGATCGAAAGTTTTTTGGTGCATTGAATTGGTGGTATAAGTTACTTATCAGGGTCCCCTATACGAGCAATAAACCGAAGAAAAACAACGCGTTACAGACTCTCATTCTAGACTATTGTACATATCAATAACGTCTGTACGGGATGCCATGCTCACATCACAGTGCAAAAAGCTTGGAATCTATGTGTTTGTGGTTGTCGCCAGCTCCAAGAATACTGATTTTACCGAACTGTTCCCGGCTGTTTGAAATCCTTTTGGAAACGCTGCAAAGAAATGCACTCAATAGATACCCAAACACTCCTTGACGATTGCCCTTCAACCCAGATGCAAGCTAAGGGCCATGAACCCTGAACTCCACGAACCATTCAGCATACCCCCCTAAAACTATAATGGGCCCCTAAACGAGAATACAAGAGAAAAAAAAAGAATACCCGTTAACTTTCCATTGGGTGACGGCCTGTGGGTATGTCGAATGATCTTAGCTGAACCCTATAACCCTAAGCCCTAAATCCTAAACCCAAAATCCTAAACCCTAAACCTTCGAGCCGAAATCTCGAACCCTAAGCCGGAACCTAAAACTTCACCCCCTACACCCTTGCTATTTAGAGTTATATGGAGATGTATAGCAAATGTATAGGGGTGAGCGAATGATATTGGGATTGTATAAGGATGTATAGCGATTATATTGGGATGTTATTGCGATTTTATCGGGAAATGGAAATGAAAATCCATACTACTCCATTATGGCAGCTTAACTTCAAAATTTGAACTGTACTGCTGCCACGGTGCTAGTCACGTTCCACAGGTACCTGGGGTGGGGAAGGGCTTACTGTCAGGGGCTTCTTGTTTAGGGCTCCTAAACCCTTGGAGTTGGTTTAGGGTTCAGGGTGGGGCAGCTCTGAAACGTTGGCCTGCACTTTATTTACAGGCTGGGTCGCCATCTTCCCATATGACTTGGGACTCATATCAAGATTATTGAGGGCGGCTGGGGCCCATTGAGGCTTGTGAGTTTGGCAGGGCTCATCTCAGGGGGGGGGGCCTTATCATTAAATCCATTTGATTTGGGAGTTTGGGAGTATGCTGGAAACCTTACTTGGAGGGTCAGGGCGGGCGAAGGACCCCTGTAAGCCAAATCATGACTTCACTAATCCCTTCGTGTCACCTGCTTGCTGAATCTCCCTGACCCTCTAAATACACCGTGCGACCTAGTATATGCAGAATCCCAAACGCTCGCCAGAGAGCGCAATACTCCTTAACTCCAACCGCCGCGCAGCGAGACGTCCTAAACCCTAAAAACCCCTAAGCCTTGAACCCTAGCTGGACCCCAAAAGCGCGTAAAATAATGGCCTTCATGTTTGTTGGTATGGGTTTAGGGCTATTATCTTATATAATTTGGGGTTCAGGTAAACCCTAAAACCCAAAGCCTGGTCAACTGGTCAACCCCCATGCCCGAGCGCTAAACCCTAAAACCCAAGCCCTAGACCCTAAAACCCAAACCCTGACCCCATGCCCGCGCCCTTGGGCCGGGCAGCGGATGCGCTGTCCGTTCACGCACTTGCCCGCAGCAGTAAAATTTCCAGGCCTCTAGAGGTCACTTAAGGACCCTCAATATCCCCTACGGTTTAGGGTTTAAGGTCTAAACTTCTAGTATTGCCCTGATTATCACTGGGAATTAGGGTTTGAGGGTTCAGGGTCTGGGGTTTGGAGCGTTTGGGGGGGTTTGGGTTTAGGAGGTTTGGGGGTTTAGGGTGTCAAGGCTGCAGGATTTTGGGGTCGGGTTTCTGTGGTGCAGCAGTTGGGGTTGGAGGAGGGCTTCGAATTGGTGATCTCTCTAAAATCCCCACATTACTTTTAAAGTTTAAGGCCTAGTTTTAAGGTATTCCCAGGACATCATGATCCTAGATTCGCTCCCCCCTCCAGCTCAGGTGCTGGTGAATGCAGGGCAACTTCTGGAATGCATTCAATAGGCTATCAAATCCTACCCTCCTCCAGACGACTGTCGAAATCCCCATAAAGGCCAAACATAGATTATGATGCCCGCTGGAAGTGTGGGCTCCGCATTCTTTGGCTTCCAGACGCCTTTCAAAAATTGTTTAATTCCAGCATCCGTGCCATTGACCCTGACCCCAGACACTGTGAACCCTAAACCTAAACTCTACATCTGAAACTAAACAGGCCCAAGACTGTGAATCCATGAAACAAACATTCAACCTCAACCGTCATTCCGAAGCTTTAGAACCCACAAACCTACCAACCCTAAACCCTTGACTCAACAAAATCCTGAACCCCAAAACCTACGGGGTAAACCTAAATCCTAACCACTAAACCCTGAGCACTCAACCAAGAACCCTGAAGCCCGAAACTCAACACCCTGAACCCGAAGCCCCAGGCTTCAACCCCAACCCCTGAACCATAAGCCCTAGACGCTGAAACTCTGCACTCCCCAGCCATGTAGACCCTAACTGATAAGCCCCAAGCCCTGAGCCACATTCAGCCCTGCAAGCCTTAATAAGGTTTATGGTTTAGGGTGCGGTCACGGCATGGAGTGCTCGCTGGTGCGGGGACACACCCAGGCCGCTCGCAC
>CAJNIZ010036225.1:22356-37009 GCA_905231905.1 Symbiodinium pilosum | reverse complement strand
TAGCTTCTATTTGGGGATACTTAGGATCTATAAAGGGTACTTGGGGGGTCTAGGTACATCCTGCACTCTAAAATCCTAAATCCTGAATCCCACTTTGATGCCCGGGGCCTGGTCCAGCTCTATGCGCAAATGCAGTGAGCGGCGCCAGGCTGCCTATCATTGCATGGGTGGGGATTAGGGTTTTAGGGCTTTAGGGTTTAGGGTTTAAGGTTTAGGGTTATTAGGGATTAGGGTTTAGGGTGGCGTTCCTTTGAAGGGGGTTACATAGACATGTTGGGCTTCGCGTTTAGGATAGATAGGATTTAGGGCTTACGGACAGGATTGGAGGCTTCTCAAGATTGGGGGGCCTTGGGGACCGTAGGAGGTTTATTGCGGTGTCCTTTCGGACTTCGAGAGAGACTATCTTAAAAGGAAATCCAATATGCACCCTCGCGGCAGAGGCAAGAGCTCGGATTCCTGACGTAGGGTTCGGGCGTTCAGGAGTATGATCTATGAATTCAAGGGTTTCCCCCTATTTTTGGCTTTGCTTCTGGGATGTGGGGCTCTGGGCGCCAAGGTCCAGGGATTGGAATGTAGGCGGTCTGTAACCCAGGACCCTCCTTGTACCCTTAATTGGGGATATATGGTCCCTAATAGTGGGTACTTAGGCCCTAATGGAGGGTAGGAGGAGGGTCTAGGACCAAAGTGTGTTGTTGAGGTGTTTTGGTATAGTTTTTGATCTCACCGTGTGGACTCCATGATGCCTGTTCTCCACCTCGTGTGCTTGTGACGGCCAAAGAAAGGCCATCAAATGCCTGGCAGCCGAACACCTGCATAATCATGTAAAAATCGAGCCTGGCAGCCATACCTTCTCGCAAAAACCAGGACCTTCCTTGAACCCTTAATTGGGGATATATGGTCCCTAATAGTGAGTACTTAGGCCCTAATAGAGGTCTAGGAATGAGAACAAAATACAGGTTCTCCAACTCAGGCCTGTTATCTGTCATCCAAAAATCAGAAATTCCACTTCCAGGTGCCACTAGGGCCCAATAAATTGAGAACCTTCGAGCTCGAAAAGATCCTAATCCCGAAGCCCTGAGCCCGGGGGTGAACCGGAAGCCTCCCGCGATTCGGCAGTCTCCTCCTCCCCTGCTATGCCACGCCTTTCCTTTGTGGAATGCAGGCCTCAGTATCGCTCAACGAGAGCCTTCGAGCAGTTTAAATGTTGACTGCTAACTATTTTCAAAATCATGGGTGAATTTGGATACAGAGTATAGTTTGGCAAGTGATAATCAGAGGTACCATGATTGACCCTGATTTTCGGAACTGCCCATAATTTGACAATTCTGAAACAACGATGTATCTTTTTCCAGGCTACTATGCTTGAGAGGGTCCTAGGGTTTAGAGTTTGGGCTACTATGCTTGAGAGGGTCCTAGGGTTTAGAGTTTGGGAATAGACTGGCCGGGCAAGACCTGCTGAAGGCTTCCGGAGCTTCCACAAACCTCAAGACGACTCCAAATGGTTGACAACAACAATGACGCCAAGGTCAACCCCCTGTGACCTTATCCTGTAATAACCTCCTTTTCATATCCAGCCACAATACTAACGCCACATGTGCCATGACCGTACCTAATTTCGGGGTATTTGGAACCCTACGGCCCTACGGTAATTGGTGCTTCAAACAAGTGGCAAACGTCCATCGCAGCGTTGTACGTCACAGCCTGAGGGCTGGCACAACCCTTCATGTTGTGATAGGTGTTCGCGAACCTTCATAAATTCAAGCTGTTCTGACGTTCTTATTGCTGTTTTCTGCACTTGCAAGTAATTCAGAGCACTACACCACAAACCACAAAACGGATTTCAGTGCAAAACATGCTCGAGCAGTGTGGGTGACTGTTTGAATCCACGCAACTCCATGGCTACCAATGTCTCGTGGGTCTGCCTGGGCTTCTGGTGTCAGCACTGATCTGTCTCTGACGCCCTTGAATTACCATAACCTGAGAACGGCCTCATTCTATGCAAGATGGTGTAGGTCTTCTGTGGAGAGAGAGCAGGCAAGGTGGACACGCTTCTTCCAGGCGAGGAAAATCAAATTCCAAGGTTCAAGCTTGAATGTTCCAATCAGGCTTGTCAGCTGGCCAGGCCAGGAGTCAAAATCCTTACACGAGCCCTACCTGGACGTAGAATAATGGCCTTTTGGGCTATATTTAGGGGGTTTGGGCCATTATGTTACCTACTTTTGGGGGTTTAGGTAAGAAGCCCCCTAAACCCTCAACCTGCAAGTGTTGGTTTTGAGGCTTTGCACTACTCAAAGCTTCCCGAGACATGGACACTGGAGATTTTTAAGCCACTCAGCCTGAGGGTCCAAGTACCTTAAAATCATACACTTACCCAAAGCCTGTACTGAAAGTACTACTACCCTTAACCCAAATGAGTAGTTTTTTTGGTGGTTGAACCTAGTAAGATATTCCTTATATAAAATACTATACCCCGAAAGGAGGATATAATCTTATACTGTATTGGGTACCATAGTATCCCCAAATAAAATACTACTCAAATGCCTATTTCTTGGGTACTTAGAGCCTCTGGGTCAGTCCAGACCTCCCCCTAGGGCCTGAGAGTATGCCAAAAGCCAGCCTGAACGTGTACACATGGATTTAGAGTTTAGGGTCGAGGTTTAGGGTTTAGCTTTATGGGGTTTAGAGGCTTTAGGGTTCGGGTTTAGGGGCAAAAGTTGCAACGGAACTAGGCTGATTCCTGCTCCCAGGTCTTGAGATACGGGGATGCTCATGTTACAACTGCTGGTTGCACGGCAGTCGCAAAGCCGTCCGGCACAAGCCTAGCACCGCCACATGCGCTCATTAATCAGAACACAGGAAGCTGCTTATGATTCAGTGTGTGAGGCCTGCTCTCGGGAAGTCTGAGCGCCTGACATCAGCACGGAGCGACGCCTCCTCTCGAACTTTGAGCATGGGCGCGCTGCGCTTTTTTCGTTGTTGGGGAGGATCCCTTTCTGAAAGTTCCCGTTTGAGACCGCTGCTGGGCATCAATGTGACTCATCCCTTCAGGTTTTACGCTCAGACAACCGCAGGGCTTGGGATCTAGGACTGGCGTGCTTTCTGAAAGACCAGGTGTTGAAGAGTAGGACATACCAGCAATTTGGCACATACCCGTTCTTAGCCGGTCTTCATACATCAAGGCTGTCAGATTTCAAGCATGATCAAACCCAAATGGGAAAGTGGCTTGCTCTTCCCTAGAGCTCCAGTTACCTAAACAATGGGTTCTAGGTTCTATATACTATATACCCTATAGTTAGATACCCCAGTAGCCGACTATTCATGTAACTGGGAATCCTAAACCTTGCTAAAATTGAATGGAGCATCTCAACGATCACTGGTGGCTGGGCAACTTCAATGCTGCCGATGGAGTCTGAGACATGGTGGTTTCCCTAAGAGACGGGGGGGGGCCCAAGTATAGACCCCCAAATCCTATAGTTCTTATTATTGGGGTTCTCAGAAGGGTACCCCCCCCACAACTTTGGGAAACCCCCACATGTCGGACGAGCATTCTTAGCCGACAGATCCTGGAGCAAGGTCGCTGCCACAAATTCTTGATAGCTGAAGCAAAGATATGCTAGAGTTTGTGAAGATAAGTCGCAACCTGCTCCATGAACGACGACGAACCGACCAGCGAAATGACAGGCGGTAAACAAGCAGGCCAAACAACATTTGCGCAAGAAGTGCAGAAGACTGGAACAACCCCTAAACTCCTAAATCCGAAGCTCTATACACCTTTGGCGCCTGCCCGGCAAGCAGGGGCGCCAAAGTCGCAGCAGCACTTCGCCAACGGCCAGCTGCAGCAGCAGCCGCTGAGGCGGCATGGACACCTTCATTGAAAAGATCTCCATGGCATCCACAGCTTACTTGGGGTCAGAAGGAAATGAGGGAATGCGGAGATATGTTCTCTATAGGGGTTCTATCGGGCCCCCGGGACTACCATACTAACCACCCTTACAAGGCTTTGTAAGGTTCAGAGTCAAGAGACCGAAGCAGGGGCGGGGGGGAGGGGGGGGGGGNNCGGGGGGGGGGGGGTCATCTTAGCGACATGGTTTGATTACAAGGAAATACTGGGGCTCCCTACCAGGAATTATGTAAGGTTTGTAGTCGGTGAGACCCCTAAAACTTGGATGTAAGGTTTGTAGTCGGTGAGACGCCTAAACCTTGGAGAAAGGGTGTTAGTATACCTGAAGACGTGTAAGACATGGGTTGAAGGCTAGGGCGAGGGTTAGGCTTGTAAAGTCTAATGCTCGCACTAGCTCTCTTGCGGTTAACCTCTTGATGCTTAGTGACTAGCATTCTTATGCAAAGTATATAACCCTTGGTTATAAGTCTTAGTATGAGTCGGCTATGTTGGCCATTGCTTAGCGCCACATTTGTGATTTGGAACTGCGAGAACACATATTGCATTTCTTGTTTAGCTGCCAACTTTCTCCTGGTTCGGATTGTAGCTGCGAGCAGGCTTCCAAAAGTGTGATCTTACAAAGACTGTCTGAGGCAGGTGGAGCCATTTTGTTCGAATGATCCAGGGTTGGGGTGGCGAACTTGGGCGTGTTGGCTTTGCCTTGTGGTGCTGCAAGTTCAAAGCTGGGTCTTGCAACAGTAAGCTTGTTGCTGTGCAGAAACTGACAAGCCCTCTCAATTCCTTCACTATGCCAACCCTATTGCAAGAAATAAATTATTCTCTGGCTTCGCTTGTGCCGAGGAGAAATGCAGGAGCCCGCCGAACGACCAGCGCGCCCGCTTGCCCACACTATGTCCCTAGACTTTATTGACCGCTTCCCTAAACTCTAAACCTCAAATCCTAGACCTAGTTAGGGCTTGACATCGCTGGGGATCCGTGCTGACCACTGTCCTTGCACAGCTTGGGCTTACCTGGCGAATCTCCTGGGCAACAAAAAGAACCACGCCCAGCCCCGGCCAGACTTGCAAGAGATGTTTGGGGTTGAATGTAATACTATCCTTTTTCTAGGCTTTAGGGTTTAACATGATAACACAATACTTGTTCGTGAGGGTTATAGGGGGAGCAGATGGGAATTCTTCAGATTTCTACAAAACTCACCTTGAGATAATAAGAATCATCATACTAGTAATAATCATCATAATAATCCCTAAGGGTCCAAGTACCTAACACTCATATACCCCTGATGGTCATATTCTTACCCAAAACCTGTACTGTAGTCACTATTACCCAAAACCCAAGTACCTAATTATTGGGTACTTGGACCGTTAGGGACTATAGTCCCAACTCTGGCCTCATAGAGGCTGCATGCGGCCTGCCAGCTGTTGCCGGCTGCGCAGCTGTCAACTGCCGAGTTGTAGGACACCACATCCGGAGGTTGTGCCTCAGTTTTTTTTTCATTTTATGTGGCCATTTCTCCACTATCCGAAGCTTAGTGTGCCTCAGGGTTTAGGGTTTAGGGTTTGGTTGCTCTCTTGCATGCCAGCCGCCTTGCAGCAAAACTGGAAAAGCTCAAATGCGCCGCTCGAAGCTAGAAAGGGGGACTTTGCAGGTGAATATGAGCTGAAGTCTAAACCCTACCATCCCCCTTAATAAGCCTCATAATACTCCCTACATAATCCCATATATAACCCCCTTTGAGGAATTTAGACTATAGCTCATATACTTACAATCTCTCGAAGAAGACGCATCCCAAGTTCTCCATGAAGCTGTTTGGGGGATGTCATTCATCCAAACTCAAATCCCAAGGGGCCATGTAGGTATGTTATAGTATATACTTTGGCCCTACACTAGCTACATGGGAACCCCTTTGTGCCCAAAGTATATACTATATGGCTACATGGGTTCTTAATGTCGAAAGGCCATTGCCTTGACTCCAACAATTGGGAAAGCTGTAATCCGGTCAGGGGACAAGTCAGTCCCTGTTCGGAATGGAGAACAGCTCATATAAACACTCATCTCCAAGATCCCTGAACTCTTGGTAGTTAGAAACTATAATGTTTCAGCTGGTTATTGGGAGTATAGATCACAGAAATTCAAAACTGATTTCCAGGGAACTTCCAGTAACCCCTGTAGGCCCTTCAAAGCTAAAGGGTCCATGTAGATAGTATATATGTTGGGCCTGAAATAATTGCATGAGAACCCCTTTGGGGCCTGAGTAAATACTAAACCCTAAACCCTATACCTTAAGCCCTAAACCCTGTACCCTAAACCCTAAACCTTTCCTATATAGCCAAGTTATGGACCCTTTGAAAGAGCCTTGAAAAGAACAAACACTGGGGAGGCCTCCGGACCCAGCGACCCGAGGAGGATCAAGGACCAATGCCAAGCCTCCGCCGAATGCCGGGGATGTACGGTCTAGGGTTGAGGGATTTAGGGATTTAGTGTTTAAGGGTTTAGGGATTTCGGGTTTAGGGATTTAGGGTGTAAGGGTTTAGGGACTTAGGGACTTAGGATTTAGGGTTTAGGGATGTAGGGATTTAGGGATTTGGGGTTTAGGGTTTAAGGTTTAGGGTTTGGGGATTTAGGCTTTGGGGATTTAGGGATTTAGGGTTTAGAGTTTAAGGTTGAGGATTTAGGGATTTAGGGTTTAAGGGTTAGGGTTGGTTTAACGCCAAAATTTGAAGCGAAGTGTAGGGGCTGAAGTTGGGGTTCAAGAAGGTAAGAAGTGGGAAACCAATGGCATACAAAATGCAAGCTATTGTATTGATTAGGGCTTCGTGTCGAGTCTAGGATTTCTTGCAATAGGTGGGGGTAAAGGGGTAAGTAGACGGAAATAACAAGTCAGATACTCTCGCAGTTTGCAAAGCTGCGGGTCCTTGGTTGGAAGTTCCCTTTGTAAGGATCATAGCATTTGGTCTAGAGCCCCACGCTTGGAGTAGAATGTAAGGTCTGGCTTCTACGGCTTGGGGCTTAGGGTTCAGGTTCTATGGTTTAGTGTTTAGGATGAAGCTAGGGCTGTTCAGATTTAAGGTGTAGGCGATTAAAGCATGTAGAATGGGGTTTAGGGTGTAAAGGATGGCCCGGGGTCCTAGGCTTTAGGGTTCAGGTTTAGGGCTTTACGGTTTAGGGTTGTAGGGTTTAAAGGTTTTAGGGTTGACGGGTTTAGGGTGTTGGGGTTTAGGGTTGAGAGGAGTCGATGATGCTCCGAACTTGTGCAGGCGTCTGGACCTTCTAGATAGGGAACTCTGGGCCTTGTTGGGTGGGGAACTTGTGTCCGTGTGTAGAGAAACACCTGAAACTGAAAAATGGTTGAAATTCACTCAGCTTATACGTCTGAGGGACGGGAGTTACGCTTAAGGCTTGGTGTGCAGGACTTTGGGCTGCTGAAGGAAAAGGCTTTGGCAGCTAAACGGTTTAGGGTTTAGGGTTTAGGGTGCAGATGATGAGGAGTCTGCAAGGACCCAGACAGAAACTACAAAGGCCTAAGCTACCAAGGCAAGGTACATAGCTTTGAAGTCTCGTGTTATGCAGAACGCCTGACATGTGCACTTCTCGGTCAGGGATTCATCTGCAGGCGTTACGGACTCTCTCCCCACCTCGAATGAATCGCGCGCAAATGATGACCCGCGGACCAGTTGCAGATGTACCCCACAGTGTCCATGTAGGAATTTAGCATATACTTTGGCCCTAAAGTAGCTATACAGGAACCCCTTTGTGCCCTGAGTATATACCATCTATAGCTACAATGGCCCTTCGGGTACTTCCCCGTTTTCGAAATGGTGAGTGCTCTCCATCGCTTGTAAGGGATTCGAGCTCAGTGCTGCCGCTGTTGTTCTCCCTTCTCCTCCTCGACCACAACTTTCTCCTGCTAAATAAGAATGAAAATAATACTATCAATATTACTAATGATACTAATGAGAATAACAATAATCATCGCAGTAAGACTATTTATGTAGGAGCACAACATAAATGATTTCGAGCGCACTGTAGACCGCCGGGCCTTGGGACTCTCGCTGGCCTTGATGGCGCAGTTCTCTGCTACCGGCCCACTCCTCCCAGAAACGTTACTAGCCGAAGTTCTACAACCAGCGGAACTCTAAGTGATGTCCCAGAATAGCGATCTCTAATGGCACGCTCAGCATGACAGGATTTCGGCTTGAGATTGCTCACGAAACTCACCACGCGCACATCCACGACAATGCTAATGAAGGTCTCCTCTCATTTCCCGTGACTTCTTTCTGCAGATATGCTGAGGGGAAATGTTTCAACACATGTACACCACGCAGCTTCGGGTAGGTCATTAAACTTATTGGCAAGCTCACGAGGAAGTCTGGCCGACAAACGAGCTTTGCATCGCAGATGCCCAAGAAAACCACTGCCAAATCGGAGCTGTCAAGATCCAGAACCCATTTTCAAACCCAAATGGGGGTTTCTCAAAATCACTTTTGAACAACTCTTAAAAGGGAGCTTAATCGTCTTCTGACAACCCCCCTTCCGGTGAAATCCAGAAATTCGACAGGCCATTTTCGCTGCCACCCCCAGGCCGAACGCTAACACCGAAGACCCTAGACCCTAAATAAGGGATTGTAATAGTAACCCCCAAGAGACGTAACACCCAACTATTAAGAGCTATATGACAGGCTATATAGTCCTTATCAGCTCCTTAAAATCTGGGGAGGGATACATTTGAGGGGTACTACTGTAACCCCTTACTAAACCCCCCTTACTAAACCCTAGACCCTAAGCCCTAAACCCTAGACCCTAAACCCTAGACCCATTAGTGTAGTTTCCATGTTCTCTTCCATTGTCCCTATATCACCCTAATATGACCCCCCTGAATAACCCTCATGGTAGTTCCCTATATAATCCCCTATGTAAACACCCTTAAGGAGTTTAGATTCTGGCTCACATAACCCTAAGCCCGAAACTCTAAAACCGACAGGGCGGGTGCCAAGGTCCAGTTCTTGAAGCGTGGCTGGCATGTTATAACTGGGTGGCAGTTAAGGAACTTAATTCAAGTTACTATATTGGGGAAACCATTTGTATTACTATGTATACCCATTTATGGTCACTTAGTATAGGTTGCTTAACAGCAACCCAGATAATTCCAAATCCGTTGTCCTATGTGGAGGGATTCTCCACATGAGGTTTAGGGTTGAGGGATTAGGGTTTAGGGTTCAAACTCCTTGAAGGAGGTTAGGGCTAGTAAGGCGGATACTAGGAGTTTAGACTATGGCTCACATGGGGATGAGTTCCTGGTAGAATATGGCCCCTAATTATGCTATATCATTCTACAGCAGGGTAGCACAGAAGGGTCAATGTTGTTGACAGCCCACCCCCTTCCAATGTTGTTGCGCCCTGGCGGTCAAGGAGGCGCCATCCACAGCTGCAGTGCCAGCAGAACTTCGCAGCATTGCCAGAGCCCGGGTCCATGCAGCTCCTTACGAGGGCATCGGAGTACCTACTACATCCCCTCAAAAGAGCGCCCCAAGTACTCCCAGGGAACGCAGGGCTAATTTGGGGCTTCACAGGCGTTAGGAGGGTACTGACAGATTCTGCAGGCAAGATGCCTGAATATCATTCATTTCCTCCCCTCGCATAAAACCCCCCTCAAAACCATATGAGCAGCAAATATTGACTATTAGCAGGCTGGGTGGGCTCCGTACAACTATCATACCCTTGGTCTGTCTTATTTGGTCGCTGTGTTATTATGAAAATGACCAACGTTACAAGTACTATATTATGTCGTTTTACCATTGTGGCACCTCTGGCAAGACTGACATTGCAGATGCCACTCGAAGTTCCGAAAGCACCCTAAGCCCTAAACCCATAAGTGTTAGGACAAACAGGGAATGGCAAATCCCAGGTAAGCTGCCCCTAAAACGTAGACCCTGCTTGCGAATCTCTCCTTAACGATCAAGGAGCCCCACGTTTCAAAGCTTACTTGTCACCACCTACACCTTCAACCATCCTCAGAATGGTCATGCCGGGAGATCTTCAGGGCCTCCTGAAACCTAACCGCGTGCTGAAGTTGTCAAAGTCATGCAGTTGGCGGCACAGTTATCATCCTAATCCGCAAGAACCATTCCATGTACGACACCTACATATGGGAAGGGCGAGGTATGCGGGCCGTCCTGTGGCAAAAGCACCCAGCAGGGACGCCTTGGACGAGCTGCAATCCGAAGTGACAAAACTGCAAGTACTGCTAAAAAGCAGTGACACGGTAGCATCATACCACGTAGCAGGTATCAAGAATGACGTAGAAAATCCTGGTATGCTGTCAAGCGCTAGCCGTGAATTTCATCCTCAACTTTCATCATCATCATTGCCACCATCATTACCATGACCACTGTCTTTTTGATGGGTCCTTCTACAGACAACGTCCAGCCTCACTCGCAGGGCTTGTGGGCCCATCAGGGCAGAACGCAGTCTTTGCCTTCACTAAGGAATCCCCAAAAGGTCTGCTAAGGGTGTCCCATATCAGAAAACATTCTGGGACTTTAGCGAGCCTCAGGGAGGTCATTTGGAGGTGTTAGGAGGTCCATAGCGACGGGTCCCCGGTACATGTCTGAAGGATTCCTAGACTTCAGGTTTCCCCCAACATGTTTGCGCTGTTGGAGTAAACAGACTTTGCTTTTTGACAGTAAAGCCTGCTGTCTGTGCAGGCGCCCACTCCTGAGAATCTGCTACCCTCACTCCAGACAAACTGTCTTGTGCTATAACTGGGACCATTTGAGCCATAGCCTCAATTCCTAGTATCCCCGTTAATAATCCCTATAGCAGTCCCGTATATAATCCCTTATATAGCCCCCTTTAAGGAGTTAAGACTATAGCTCATTTTGAGACCGTCTCCCGTTCCCTTTTCGGACGGGTCGCCGTGTGAATTGCATTCGCTTGCAAGGAACGCTGGATCATCTCGTAGAAAAGCCTGCTCCCCAGCTGCGCGTGTGGGTGCTTTTTGGTGGTTGAACAGATTCCCAGGCAAAGCATTCAGACCACCTACAGACGCATGATCCCATACAAAGTAGACATCGCTCTCATCTCCAAACATGGCCTCCGACGTGACCACACGACCTCCACTCTACGGTCCCAAATTGAATCATGGGTCCCTGATATGGCCTCTACATGTTTCATGAGTCCTAAGTCCTAAGTAAGGGCCCTAAATAACGTTCGTGGGGGTTTCTGGGGTATATCGTAGGCAAAGAACCTTCAAGGTTAAAGGCGCCTACAGCGGGCCCACAGACTAGCCTAAAATCCACAGACTCAATGTGCCTTATGCCTGCGCCCCAGTGCTCCCGCACAGAGTTCAGGGCGGCTGCAGCAGTAATTGCATTGCTTGAGAGACCTTAGCCCACTCTGGGCATAGATGTCTCACCCCCGTGGCGTTGGATCTTTCATGAGAGCTATCGTCTAAACTCCTAGTATCCCCCGTTTAGAACTCCGATAGTGCCCTCAATATAAACCCCCTTTCAGAAGTTTAGACTATAGCACATGAGGCATCAGTGAGGCTAGGGCTAGGCTTGACTGTAGCCTGATGTGCAGGACGCAGCATCTGAAGGGCATGAGATGTCATGAGTAAACACAAAGCTGAAACCAGAAAGACAACCAAGGCCTCACTGTGGGCGACTGGGTCAAGGCTGAGGTATGCCAAGTACGTAGATGACAGCTGGATATTTCGACTGTGATGACTAAAGACGCCTGGTTGTAAACCAATGTCATGCTGGAGGTCCTGTACATCCTTGCGGTTTGAGCACGAACCCTTCTGACTCATGAGACATTCCACGGTCGAGTTAGCGGAACTGACACAGAAGTTTGGAAGCAGCTTCTAACAAAGGTGCGTTCTTATCACCTGTCTGCAACGAGCCATCGAATCCCCCCAGATTGTCACGCAACTCCTTGCTGTGCCCACTGTGCCCACAACTCCCTTGCACTACTCACAGAAGCATTAGTCAGGGTCCATGACTTTCTCCCGATTTTTGCACGCGGCCTTGTCCTGTCGCATGCTAAGCCCTTTCTACCTTCCTGTCTAATGGATTGCTGCATGTGAACCCACATAAAGAGTCAACAAGGACGTGAGAAGGACATACTCTGGGAATAATACGAGTAATATAAGTAGTTATACGAACAGTACTAACAGAGCAAAAATAGCAATGACAATGATCATAATGATGGTAATACTAATACTATTAGCAGCTGCTGCAGCGGGAGCATGTCGATCTGTCATTGGTTGCATTTTCTCGCTCCGGGTCCTTCTAATCAACTATACTTGGGTTTGGTGTAGTACCGGGTAAAACATGCTACGAAACACAAACTTTACTACAGCCGTAAATCGATTAGCAAAGGTTACTCTAAACCCAAACCGCTAAACCCTAAACCCCGAAACCCTAAACCCTACTTAAATCCTGGTCATGACTGGGGGGTCCTACAGATGTACCCAAGGCTGCAACCTCCCAGACGGTTCCTCTTGCAGAATGTCTCTAGGACTAGATCGGTTTAGGGTTTTAGGGTTTTAGGGTTTAGATACACGGCCTTAGTATTTAGGGTTTAGGGCTTAGGGCTTAGGGTTTGTGCAGGAATTTTAGAGCAGCCTTCTACCTTGGCACAGCCAAGCCGCGAGCTTCATGAAGTTCTTCCAGACACGCCAAGGCCTCTTTTGAGCTTCCAGTGAGGTTTAGGGTTGTAGTGGCTTTTAGGGTTTGGGGTTTTGGTGTTTAGGTGGTTAGAGTCTTTAGTGTTTTTAAAAGTTTTTGGGGTTTTGGGGTTTTGGGGGTGTGGGATTTAGGGTTTAGGGGCACTAGGGTTAAATCCTCTGTTGAGCTGCCAGTGGGGGGGGTCTAATCCTCTCCCCCTGATATTAACTCGCCACCACCCCACTAATATCAAATGCTCCCCATTGTGGTGTATCATATTCGGAGTATTTAATGTTAGGGGGGTGGCGCGGGTTTTAATATTGGCGGGAGGGGACTAGGGTTAAATAGTTAAATCCATCCTCGGGTAGATAGAACCCCAAGAAACAGCTTGTTGGATTTAGGTACCTCTTTGCTACTCTATAGCCCCTATTGCCTGTTTTGCCATTAGACATGAACCGCTTTCGCCTCATGGTCAGGCCCTTTTCCGAATCCTGTCATGAAAATTCCGCAGCTGGAACCTTTCTGGGGTTGTTTTTTCCCGCAGCCCGGCAGTAGCCGCAGTAGCCAATCAAGCCCGTCGAAGCAGATACTATCAGTCAAGTTAGCTAGGATTGCTGGATCTGGACCCCTTCCGTTCCCCGCAAGTACCCCTGCAGGCCCTGCTCATGCGCAACGAAAAGCCCTCTCCCAAAGATAAAATACCGAGAGTTATCATTATTAGGGAAGATTACCTGCGATGCAGCACGCATCAACGCCTTCTTCCTAGAGGGCACCCAATTACACCTTCCAATCACAACTCTAAACCCTAAACCTCAAACCCTAAACCGCAGCATTTGACAGCCCTCAAGCCTCACCCTACCCAGTTCATATAGATGCGCCCACAAATTGGCGGCCGGTTGTTGAGGCCAGTGGAACCGGTTTGGGGTTTAGGGTGTATACGTTGGTTGAACATGGTTGAACCAAGTAAGTTTACATTCTTCTTACACAAGGTCATGCCCAAAAGGAAGACACAAATGTACAATTGGACTCAATATCGGGGTCTATAGTACCATCACGACAAATACTTCAAATACCACACAGCACCTACAGAATCTGTTTCCGCTTCATTTCCACGTGATTTCCCATGAACAAGCACATTAAAAACCCCAAAGCCTCCAGCCTTAACCCTAAGCACCCAAACCCCAGACCTAACCCCTAAATCGCTAAACCCCAAACCCCAAAACCCTAAAAAAGTACACCCTAATGTGAAACTGTGGAAGGGCCTGGTCCCAGAGCGCGCCGCGGGCCAAAGCTCCGATGCGGCTGCCAAAGGCGAACAGGTCCTACGGGTGTAGAAACAAGGTTTTAGAGTTTAGGGCTTTGGGTTCAGGGTATAGGGTTTTAGGGATTAGGGTTTAGGGCTCTAGGGCTTTAGGGTTCTAGGGTTCTACGATATAGGGTTCGAGGCTTCAAGGGTGTCAGGGTTTCTGGATTGTGGGTAGAAGCAGAGGGCTTAAAAAGGCCTAAAGGTTTGGGGGCGGTCTACTGAACCAGGTGTCCAGGGGTTATCTAGGGGTTTGATTAAGGTTGTATTGGGAGAATGGAAGAGAAAATGAAAACTACTATTTAGGGTTTATGGTCCTAATCTGAGGACCAAGGGGGTTGCGTGACAATCTAGAATGAGAATCGTCCTCTTGGAACCCTCCTGACAAATCAGTTAACCCCAAGCAACCCCTAAACCCCAAAACCCCAAACCCTACACCCTAAACCCCGACATCTTATTGGGCGCCAAAATTAAACCCTAAACCCAAGCCATGAACCCTAAACCCTGAAAATCCTGGAGCCTGCGATCTGCCCTGAACCACATGGACCATGGACGTCTGAGTAGAGCAATGTGGGCCTTCGACAATCTAAGTCCAGGGAATGGGAACCCCAAACCCTAAGGGTTATATATAGGGATTATAGGGTTATATGTGGGGATATTATGGGGTTCAGGGTCTAGACTCTAAACTGGAAGGCTTGGGCTACAGGTAGCCAAGGTTCTTTGTGTCTAGTTTGGGAAGGGTTGTAGGGGTTGCGTAGGGTATATGGTAGTTTCCCTAAA